>ML821560.1:78712-93691 GCA_009831015.1 Picea engelmannii
ATAGAAAAATGCAACTTCTTTTCTCAGGAAAAGTTCTTCTTCCATCTCTCTTCAGGAACTCAGGCCACTGTGACCCCTCTAAAGGCAATAGATAGGTTTACATCATTAACGATCATAGGGATGACGAAAATAATGTGTAACAGTAGCCACCTTCCGGTTGTAGCCGGAGAACATAGGGGGTTGTAGCCTCCTTTTGGTTGTAGCTAGAGAATAGGGGATTTGGATCTTCCCTCAGGTTGTATCCTAAGAAACAAGGGGGTTGGAGCCTCCTTCCAGTTGTAGCTGGAAAACAAAGGAAGTTGGTGCTTCCAATGAATGTAATTCTTCAAAACATATAAGAAAAAACATTTCGTGGTTTTCTCCCGCTTTGGGTTTCCACGTAAAACATTGGTGTACTGTGCATGTGTATGATTGTTCATTTGTTCATTGCTTATTTACTCTGCAGTTATTGGATGATAATGCTACATTGATATAACACTTGGATTATATGGTTAAAAATGATTAAATTTCTCTATTACTGATTCACCCCCCCTCTCAGTAATCCAACAATAACGTCTTTGAGCATTTGTCTGGGTAAAGGGGGCTTTGATGCACATGTTCGGGTAATTTGATTATTGGATGTGATTGAAATTGCTATGATCCATGTGACTTATGAGTCTATGGAGGGCGTACTTTTTGTTTCTGCAAGACCATGCTTGGTGGGCAGGTACATATGGGGAGATGATTAGCTCATACCTCCCACAGATGGATGTTGTGACCCCAACCAGGGGCAGAGAGATGTTAGAGACTTGCACCAGGGAAAAGGAAGGGCGTTTCACTGAAGACACTGTGGCAGAACTAGACCTAGGTGGTTCTTTCTCTTCCACCTAGACGTTGGCCTTGGGAGGCCCATGACGTCACCATTATGACCCTAGACGTCACCCAATGTCAGGATTGGAATTATGGAGACAGTTGTGTGCTAATTGGCATGTGTGGCATAATCTAGAGGCTCAGAAAGCCTAAAGTTTTGCAGATGAGGCCCAATGTTTCACCAAGGAGGCTCAACATCACCCTAGAAGGGCATGATGTCACCTCTAAAGATGATTTTAGGGTTTAATTATTTGAATTTGTGTAAAAAAATGGATTTTTCATGTAATTTGGCCATGCCATCCTTTTGATGACTTAAAATTAATTAAAGGTCATAATTATTGTATAAATAGAGAGATAAAAATCTCATTTTATCATCATTCACTCATCACACAAGTGGTGCTCTGAAATGCGTCCCTCTTTAAGGGTTATTGGCTGAAATCTAGTGGTGTGCACTTCTTGGAGGAGGCAATTCTTGGTGTATTTTGACAAATTTTCATGTGGAGGATCTTCAACTAGGGTTTATGCTTGATTATTCTTGGTGAAGTAAGTGGAAAATATGCATTTCTTTATTGTGAATGAACATTTATGGTTAATTTACTTGTTTCATGTCTAATATTATGAAATTGCTTGCTTGAAACCCTAGGAGAAAGACATATGTTACTACCGTTTTCTCTATAGTCTTCCAGTTGCTAAAATTTATTGAAAGGCACCTATCTAGAAGTAGATACTAGAGCCCTACCATTGTAGCACTATAGTAACCCTACGTCCTTCCCCATTGCATATTTTCTTTCAATTTGTGTAAGGAAAAGAGAAATCGCTAGGGCCTAACTTTTGTTACTTCCCAACAATTATTTCTGGGAGTTGGATTTTTGAGGCCTTGGGCTACCAACACCTCTCTCATCCTCTCCATCCCCTTTGCCTAAACTTTATAATTTCTATTTTCATCTATGACTTGTTGTTGCCATCATTGACTCCATTACCCTAGAAAGACACTAGTCTATCATTTACAAGTGTTGACTGATCAAACAATTTTTAGAACCTCTTCTCTTGAACACCTACTAACTTCTACTAGCCTTAGATTAGCCTAAATCATTAACCTACTTGTTGTTGTTGCAAAATATTGCTACAACCATCTAACAACAACAAATTAACCATAAAAGTGACATGTTATGCTAGCTAGATGTTGCTAAAACTGCTTGTGACTATTTATTATCAAATTTCCTAGTTAAAGCTATTATTTCAATGTAACATCCCCCATCTTTATGACAACAAAAGCGGCATACATCAGGTAATTGTTTTTTTTTTTAAAGGTACGTTAGATAATTAAACATCATTATCAAGGAAAGCATAGATTCACTGCTAGATTAACATAATAACTTATTGTTTAATGCGCTTAATTAATCGATCATAAGGAAATCATACCGCAACATTGAGACAAGTGCATTAGTGAACTAATCCGTAAACAATTATGCGTCAACTTAGTCCATAGCGCAAGCCCCTAACAATTATTCATCCGCATGACCAATGCAAAGGGAAAATCAAAATTAAAACGATCATGCACCAACAAACACATAGGGCGAAGTGAAATCTAAGTTTTTAATGATCAAGCATCAACATCTTGGTGGCGCTAATTCCAAAACATAAAGAGCAATCATCCATCAATATACATGCATTCCGTGCAAGAAGACTAAATTCCAAACCATCATACAATACATTAGAATTCATTCCACAAGAGGTCTAAAATACGTACCATCCTACATCGTATCGAGTTGAGGCGTCGAAATATCATTAATTGATTCAATGCGCATAAATCTAAGGGCGATCAATCATTCTCTATCATAAATTCCTGGCACGCAAAAATCTAAAATATATAACTAACCTTTATTACACCAATTCCAAGGCGTGCACCAGGCCTAAATTCCTAAAAGATCACAAATCCACATGGTTACCAAGGTGTGCGTTTAATCTAACTAAGGAGTTATCAAAATCACACTATTTTCAAGGCATGCGCTTTAATCGAAACACATAGTTAACAATGATCCAAGGTTTTTCCATGTTGTTAATTATCCCAATTCTGAAATAAATTAAATTCATAAATTATTGTTCAAGCGCAAATCTAACCTCTAATCAAACTAGATGGGAAGTTGCATGTCCAAGAGTCCTAACTGTGATCCTTAAGAAATTTAAGGTCTATATTAATTGTGATCTATCTAGGTGGAAGGGGTATACCATACTATGTCTGGGCCTTCCAACACTCTCTATACCTCACTAATCTTACGAACAAGGGAACATCCTTACTTCAAGGATCACTAAAATTTCCCTAACTTATAATTCTAAAAAGATAAATAAAAGCAATAATTATGTATTAGTTCCCACTCTACCATATCACTATAGTTGTAATGACCTACCACATAGGATGAGGTAATTATCCATTCTAGCTACTAATTAAAAATACTTTCTAATTTAAAAGTAAAACAAAACCTTAAAAGGAATCCTTTCTATCTAGGCACTAGCACCAAAAAATCCGAAAACATTGTACACAAGGTTTTGTTGCCCCTTAAGGTCCCCGTCCTAGTAGTCATGCCTAGTTCATCCTCCACAATCCCCAGATCATAATCTGAAATTTGGGTAGTCCCCACAGCGCTGGGGGAACTGCGCTACAACAACACAGAGTCTAATCTTGGACGTAATTTGTGTAAACGTGGATCATAGGCACAGAGAGATTAGGGAGGAAAATCCAGCTGGGCGCAGGGTAAGACAACGCCCTAAAAAAGTGGAAACACCACTCACGCTGGGAAAGGGCACTACGTTTGCTGGGAAAAACGCCAAGAAAATCCATGGAAATAATCCCGAATCGCGGAAGGAGCAAGCAATCATAAACCATTTTCGTGAGCAGGTGGAAACAAAATTTTGGTCGTAGAAATTTCATCTCAGAAGATCTCGGGTTACAACAAATGGATTTTTGTTTTCAGGTAACGATCACTGAAGGAAGAACCAAAAGACCACGAATACCTTCGATTTCGTCGACAATCCCAGCCGTTACTGTTCTCCGAATTTGAACAGGACCAACCTCTGGACAGACTAGAACCGTGAAGAGTAAAAAGGAAGTATCAACAAAAGGAAGTTTCGTCAGCACTACGCCTATGCTCGTGGACTTGCGCAGTTAATGAACGACTTTCTTTGTGTTGTTAGTAGATTCTTTGAATGCATTCTATGTGTTAATGGATTATATTTGTTGTGAAGGGACGAGTGGCGTATGTGCACACCCGGAACGGGATGGGACGATACAACACACGGTAGGTATGTGCCATTTCTCCCTTCAATATCTCTCTGCATACCCCAAGTGAAATTCTCTCATAAGCAACTAAATTATCTAGATTTAAGGCCAGGGCCTTCAAGCTAAATGGCTGTGTTCTACTCGAAACATTAACAGGGTTTCTGCAAGCAAAAAAAATTGTCTTCTGATTCAAATTGATCCATACATTAACATAAATTTAAGAGGAATTGCGATCTTCGTTTAAGACATCACATAATTTTTGTTTATGAGAAAACCTCAGAAGGGAGACTTCATGGATGATTTCTGCAATGGGCAATCCTCCTTCTTGAGAAAAATCAATCATACCTAGTCTGCAGTACTGGATATGTTTTGAACTATATATATGTCTATAAATACAGAATTAATAAATAATTAAATCATTGCACAAGAGATTTGCTTATAACAACTGAACATAACACAAAATTTGAAACCAACTCCGCATAATGTAAACATTACTTTTGGATCCCTGGGCCCTTCTCCCTGCGTTAATCAATTCTTTTTACTAACAAATTACTACACAGATTGCTATCCAAAAGAGCATTATTCTGCATAAATTTTTTAATTAAGAACTAGATATAAAACAACAATATAACCACGATGTCAATCTGTGAAGCCACTACTCCGAACATATACCAAAATTCACTATACAAGTTGACAAGCCTTGAAGAGCTGCCCAACACGGTTGATTCTTTTTATACCTCATTCATCAAAAACGAAATCCATATACCAAAATTTTCTAGCAATTTACAAATGCATAATTTACACAAGCGTACCGTAACCAAAGGTGAAGAATTCTATGTCGTTGTCCCACGCCGATGCTCCATCCAAATCATTCCAGCTAACCACTGAGACCTCACCGGTACCTTCCAGCCAACGCTAGGGGTACTCTTCTTCCCCCTAAGCCCCCTGAGCCACAAAGGAGCCACACACACCAACCATAGAACATCTAGCTCCCATATCGCCTTGCAAGGTCGAGCTACCACTCTCTATCTAAACTGGGTATCCCAACTCCCATAAGAAAAATCAATCAATAAATTTTTTGGCAATGTAAACTTACCAGTCTTGGTCTATTCCTCTCCTCTTCCCTTTCTTTTATAGATTTCCTCTTAGTGACTCTTCCATTTTCACATTAAATTAGTTTTATTAAAAATTAATTAGGAAATATTCTCCTCCATACACTTGTCACCCAATCCCTTAGTTGCACCATAAATTCATTTAATTAAATTTCCAATTTCCCTCACCCACCTAAAAGCATTCCTAAAAACGCTCATTGTTGTCCCTTTATTCCCTCAATTTCCTTTAATGACTGACACCCTTCTTAAAGTTTATTTGAGTTCATTTTAGAAAAGTTCTCTAGACTATATTCTTTCCTATGTTCCACATTCCTCTTGCATTAAAAATTTCCCGCTCTTTATCTAAGTTCAAATTTAACAAGTTTGCACAAAGAAAACAATTAAATTTTTAGATAATTTACTCCTCGTTTACATTCTAAAATTCACTTTTTCCCCTTTTCTTTTCTTCACCCCCCCTTTATTAATTATTTAAAAAAAAAATTTAGTCCTCTTATCCTACTTAGACCTAGGTTTCAAATTCAACTATGCTTAGCAAATTTTAAGGGAAAGGTTATAATTTAATAAAATTTACTTATACAAATTAATTTAAGGATGACCATGTCAAGGTATGATATCATTTTCTAGGCACCTAGGTTCATTGACTCATCGATTTTTAAACATCGTGACGTGCCCTTCAAGACGCACTACGTGCTCCACATGTGCCACTCGCCTTTATTCATGTTTCATCCATGTGATGTGCCCTTCAAGACACACTACGTGCTCCAAGGGTGCCACTTGCCTTTTGACTGATTTTGGTAGACGTCAAGACCTTGGAGTCAATGCTACGTTAGGTGACCTTATGAGAGACTAAGGGCCTCTAAGAAACAAGGACCCTGCCTTATTACGCTCCACTTAGAATCTTTGTGAGCGACTTTCTTAGTCTTCCCTCATGGCATTGTGGATCTCTTGAACTAGGTAATCGTTAACCTACAGTTCGAGCCACGATGAGAGTGTTAGTAGGTTGTGGAAGGGTTGTTTCCACACCTCTCCCTCAATAACTCTAGTTGTCGTGCATGGCCCCTTTAATCCAAATGTGAGTCTGGTTAGAAAGTTATCGTCAGCCTACATCGATCAATGAAACATGTCAGCGATTCAAAATCAAAATCATAATATACCAATCATATGTTACATATGAAATAACAAAATGCTCAAACCATAAACAATCCACTCCATGACTCGATCTGGAGTCCAAGGAGGTCCATTGATGCCATTGGCATCCTCAATCAGTCCAGAGTCCTGTGCACTCAGGGGAAATCAATGAATAACACTTGTCGATACAATATAATCAAATAACATATCATCATATCCAAAACATCATTATAATCCATAAGAAAAGCAATCGATCATATAAGGAACCGAATCACTTGCACGCAAGTGTCCTCAAAGAATAAGTCCAATCAGGTGTGCACAATAGAAGGATGTTACATACACCCCCTCTTGTTTTAAACTTCATCCCAAAGTTTCAGAGTACACAAGTGAAAAAATAAAGTATCTGACAATATCTAAGGGTCTAACCATCAAACAAATGGAAACTGCGGAGTTCTGATGGGATCTGGTGCATTAACGTTGGTACGATCGCACCCAGATACAAGATAAACATCGTGAAACACCTCAAGAATAAGGCATGACTAGCCCTTAGGCCCTTCAAAATTATGGTCTACGTGATCTGCATCGACAACCCTTCTGTCGATCCTTCTCTTCTTCCATCCCCTTTTGTATCATTTGTATTTGTTCTTCAATTCTTGGATCGCTTCTGGTCTTACCAGGATCCCATCCTTGAGTCGATCCCAACTCAAGGCATCCAACATAGTCGCACATGAAGAAACTCAAATGATGTCATCCAAATGGTGCTTTGATAGTTGTCGTTGTAAGCCAACTCTACCAGTGGCAAGAAATATTCTCGACGTTTTTGTTGGTCCAAGACACGCATACACAACACAACACTCCCAAGTTGGTTATGTTATCGCTCAGTTTGTAGTATAGTTCAAGTAGCTTGAAAAGTATGGATCAAACTGGCGTAACAAGAGCTTCCCCACTCACTGTCACCTCGATGGGGGGCTCTTTCTATTTAGGGTGGCTAATCCCAAGGGAGACGTCCATAGTAATCTAGGGTTTTGAAGGACAGAGGTTCTAAAGGATCAGGATGAATTTTCCCTTCACAGATTACTGCCAACGTGATAGTCAAGAATGAAGAAATACCACAATGAAAAGGGCACCTGTTTGCGAGACAAGGCAACAAGAAAAACTAATACATGCAAGTAGTGGTTAGCACTTCATAGATAAATGACTATCAACATTTAATGAGCATAAATAGCAGTAATTATTTACAAAGTCAATGATTGCAAAGAATGACTATGGCCTGTAATATTACTTCTCAATAAAAACTGGAAATGATATAACATTCGATGTATATAATCAATCTTTCAATTATCATAAAATATCATCAAATGATCATGTATAACAAGAGTGTTGCGTAAGGCCTACTAGAGGTGACATCATCTTTGTTCTAGGGTTAGTTAAATAGGCAAGGAAGTCAACGTTTTGCAATTTGGCGAATGGAAATTATCAATACACTGATGCCTATCTTTAGATGACTAAGACACAACGTTTTACATTAACCAAGAGCTCAAAAGATGCATGACGTCATCATTTATCTACGGTTAGTGAGACGTTAGGGTTAGTTAGGGTTTGAAATTTAAGAGGTTTGAAAAGATTGTTTTAACACAATAGACTCAACGTTGAGGATTTGGATCAGTGCCTTAGGGTATTATGGAGTCAAGAAGCAAGGCTAAGTCTCAGGAGAATCTAAATCTAAGGACAAGAGAGTTGGGCCTTATGGTGCTGCAATGGCAAGGCCATAAAGTCAAAACCCTAAGGGGAGGAGGCCCATTCTGGTGTTGCTTAAGCAAGGCCTCATGCTCCTCCCTCTTTCCTTAAAAATCCTTGGCAAAACGGCTAGCTTTAGAACATAAATCTAGGGATGAAAAGTGTTTCAAAGGCAAGGCCTTTGAAAACCTAAAGTCAAAACCCTAGGTGTAAAATCAATTAGGCCTAGGACGCCTTCTTTCTTCAACTTATGTTCAAAACTAACTCAGAAAAAGTTGGAACTAGTGTAGCAACGACTAGGCTATATCCTCCTTAATCAATGGCTAAAACAAGTCTTCTATCATGGGGACATGAAGCAAGGACCTACTTGTGTGCTTGCTACCTAGGGTTTCAATGATTAAGCAAAATAATAACAATGTAACCACAAATGTAAGAGATTTAACCTACAACCATTCAATYAAKAAGTTTTGCATGAGAAATACACTTACAAATCAATGAAGAGCTYATCAAACCCTAGTTGTAAACCTTCCAAATGATAGAAAACACCATAAAAATGCCAAAGATGATCCTCCACAAGAGTTGCGCCTCACTTCCAAGAGCAAAAATCCCAAGACAAAGACTAAAAATGATCCTCTCACAAGAGAGTGAGTTGTGTTATATGTTTAAAATGAGGCCCAACGTCCTTTATTTACACTAATATTATGACCTTTAATTACAAAAATAGGTCATTAAAACAACCGACAAGGCTGACTAACAATATTACATTGTTTTTCACATTAAATGCTAAAAATGTCAAAACATGAGCTCAAAAGGAGACGTCAGACCCCTCTGAGGGAGACGTTGGCCCTTTTTGGGAAAGATCAACATCCAGGAAGAAGAACGTTGGCCCTTCTGGGGCTTCTCCAGGCTGCCACACGTGCCAAATGACCCCAACACCCTGCCACATGCTCCAGAAAAACGTCCAGCTGCCTCAGGTGACGTCTTGTCCATCAAAATCCATAATCCCATCTGTAGTGGGTGATCCCCCCTAGGCTGGGCTCTGCCATGGTGTCTTGATGGAATGACCCTCTGTCTTCTTCGTGCAAATTCTCATCACAACATTGTCCTACCTCTGCCATCCCAACAACCATCTGATGGGCTCTTCAGCCCCATGGAGGTCCGAACTAATCATATCCCCATGTGTACCGGTCCACTGGTACCTGTACGTCTGGTATGGTCCTGCACATCAAAGACTACACCCTCCATGGGCTCATCATTCCTCAGGATCATAGCAATTTCAGTCATATTTCATCACTAAATTTATCAAATACATGCATGAAATCCCTAGCATATCATCTAAGAGCTCAAAGACATTACACATATCTACTATACAAAGCTGAAGAATACCAACAGAACAACCTATTGGGCTAATACCCACAAGAGATGGAAAGTTTCCTCAGAAGATCATTCAAGCCATGTTTTTATGAGGTGATGTGGTCTAAGGATGTCCAGTCACAGTAAGACCAAGGGCAAGTGTTGTCTATGGGTGCCTTTGTAGGAGGCGAGCTGTACCCGTCATGGATGCATTTTTTCCAAGCCCTTATTGCCTTTATTTTTCTTTCATTGCTTTTCTTTCTTTTTTAATTCAAGGTCTGACCAGAGGAAACTGCCTTGGCATGGCGACCAGAGCTGACAGTGTTACCCACTGGTATCTTCGCATAGATGATAAGGCTGGCTCGTGATGAGACCCCCTTTCCCTTGGCCATGCAACCAAAGGTCACTGCCCTGGCGTGGTGACCAGATAATGGAAATGTCATACTGCTGGACACCTATGAACATAATGGGTCGGCTCGTGATGAGACCTCCCATCCTCTTAGTTAGGTTTCGTTTTTATTATTTTTCTTAGGGTCCCTTCAGTTTCTTATCGAGAGGCCTTTTATTGCCTTCTCAGGGATCCCTTGGGCGAAGCATCTCTAGGTTTCATTTCTTATGGATTTTATCTTTTACCAGCTGCTTTTACCCCCTGGGCCTTTAGCCCCTTCTTCCCATAAGACAAAGTGTAACCCTTTAAAGGTCATCCTAATGGTCGGACTAGGGGAATGGGATAGATGTGTGGGATATAAGATGAAAAATGATAGAATGGTGGGTGCGGATGATGGCTCTGCAAATCCCCCTTGGTGGCTAACCAAAACCCATGAATACAAGCTTGCTAAGTCACCCCATCAATCACCCCAATAATGGTCAAGTGGATTAGTGTAAGATCCAAGAAGTCATCAGAAATGAAAGGAACCTAATGTATATATAAGAAGGTTATAACGATCAAACATGACACATACCATGATACCTTGGACCAATTACCTCATGGAGCAAGAGTCCTCTTCGATGCAAGTCCAAGCCGATGGTGATGGAACTTGTTGTTGCTGATAGGACAAGTCTGGCGAAGAAGAAGAAAGATGGGCCCTCCAGGGCCATGCTCTGGTCGATCCTTCTCTCTTCACTTCATGTCTAGGACCTGTGGGCCTCGAGACATGATCTCCTAGTTATCCCGATGATATCGGGGATAACATCTAGCTCCAACTCGGGGACATGTGCTAACCATAGAGCGCATGAGAACCTGAGCAATCTCTAGCATAAACCTGTAGACCTGGTCACACTTGACAAGAAAGCATCAGCAACAAAGGGTGGGGTGGTATTGCCACCCCGCAAAAAATATAACATGTGCATATATGAGATAAAACAATCAAGATGCATATATAAGGGAAACAAACAATAAATGCATACGGTATAATACACGGAAATGCCTACCTACTCATACTTACTTGTATAATCATGTCCCACCACCTTGGTGGGGTTTGAGGAGGCATCCACTGATGGGTAATGGGCGCCTTCTCCCTTCTAAGGTGGACAAGTAATAAGAGTTATCCACTGATTCCATTCCGACCTTGAAGGGTCCGAGCCATGATTTTGTACTTCCCTTTACATTAGTACGCTCTCCTTTTTTAATATCCCACATCCATACTAACTCTCCCTCCTTGTATTTTCGGATCTTGTGTTTGTTAGTTCCTTGAACAACCCTGGTGTATTGTACTAAGGGAGGTGGGTGGGCTTATGGAGTAAAAGTCTCTTGCTGGGACGGATGTATCTGTACGTCTTCTTCATTCTTTGGTCTTTTCAGTATTTTCACCATCCCTGCTTCTTTGTTCTGAAACTAGTCTAGGAGTTGCTGATATTCTTCTTTCTTGGGCCACTCAATCTGGTCAAATTCTTCTTCTGTAGTAAATGGCATATCTTCCAGAGAATACTCTTGAAGAGTTTGTACCACATCTTTCTGTGCTTCATTCACAGTAGGAGGAACATCTTGCACATGAGTTCTAGTTATCGGCATATTGAGTAGTCGTCCAGACGTTCCATCTTTCAGAGGCAACCGCAGAAAGGTGAGATCCATCTCAAGGGACCCGCCTATCATTGCTCCAAACTTCCTAGACAAAAGCATTCCCCACACATCCGAGACATCAATAACTATAACGTCTATGTGAAATATCTTTTCGGGGAATTCCTTTAGTTGCACTTCAATGTTTTCAATCACACCATGTGTGGGTATGGCTTTGGATTCAAATCCACACACGTTTCTATAAGGCCTGGTTACCTTCAGGCCCATCTGCTGCATGACTTTAAGAGACATCATGTTTGCGCCAACACCTGTGTCTAGCATGCAATTATTGAGATATTTATTGTTCATCATAAGAGTCATGAAGAAAGGAGGATCTTCACTGTAATTTATCCTGAAATGCTCAGCTTGTAACATAATCGGGGGGTCCATAGGCTCAGCCGTTCCTGAAAAGAAGGTGTTGAAGCGTTCTTTAATAGAAGGGATTTTAATGGCTTCTTTCAGAGGAACATTTACATGCATTTTTGCCAAATCTCCTTCAAGGTCAAAATCGAGGGTAATCTTGTCAGCTTTGGGATTTTTGGGAGGAGGAACTTCAGAGGATTTTGACTGATCATTTGTAGATTGGCTTGGGTTCCTTCTTCGATACACTTGGACTTCCTGCTTCTTTAGCTTCTCTTGTGATTCTTGTTCCAAGTTGTTGATTATGGCTAACCTTGCTGCTCAGGCTGCTTCCTTCAGGGCTTGTTTATGTTCTTCATCAGTGATGTTTATCTGAGGGAAATCTAAGAAGCAGTCAAAGTTGTTGACTTGTTGCTGGTTGGCATTATAAGGGCACTCGTTCTCCCAATGTGCTTCACTGCATTCCAGACACCAGAGATTTTCATCAACAAAATTTGCAGAGGCCAGTGTATTTGGGACTTCATTTTCATTCTTCGGTTTGTAATTTTGATTCCCCTTTTGGAATGGCCCTTTGAATGGAGGTCTAGGCACCTGGGTCTGGGAATTTTCAAGTCTCACGATCCGGTTCATCATTTCCTCTTGATTCTTCATGATGCTATCTACTGAAGATTGTAGCTTACTGATACTGGTGCATAGATCCAAAGTGGGCTCAACATTGTGTACCGTTTTCTACTTGACATCTATTTTCCCCCTAGGGTTAGCAAAAGGCTCAATCTTGGATGAAAGAAGGTTCCCTTCAATCTTTGTTGCAAGCTCTTGGGCTTCTTGAATGGATTGAGGGTCTTTGTCTCTACAGAGATACCCTAATTGGCCATTGAAAGATCTAGTATAAATGTGAACAAGATATTCATCCTTCGGATGATGGCTTGGGGGAATTCGTTGGATTAAAGCTTCGAATCTGGTATGAAACTCCCGAATGGATTCATTTTCACATCTGGTAATGCCATTCAGTCGGGTGAGCAACATGTTCGGGTCTTCCTTGATGCCCCACCTTCTGAGGAATATTTCTTCAAGTCTATCCATGGTCTTAATACTTCCATCAGGTAGGCCAAGATACCAACGTCTTGCAACATCATAGAGGGTAGCATAGAAGAGCTTCATGACCAAGTCTTCAACATCATCACTAATGGGGTGAAGCTGAAAAAATGCCCAGAAACTACTCATGTGCTCTTCGACACTAGTAGCATCAGTGCCGGTGAACTTAGGCAACCACTTCTCATATTTAGGTGGCATTTGCCTAGGGTAACCAGGTATGGATGACATGTCTAAAGGATTAAACAAAGTAGATGACCATTGTCTCTGATTGCTGACTGGGTTTGTAGTACCGTTCTGAGAAGTAGACATGTGTAAATGAAGTCTCTTTCCAAAAAGTGACTTGACAACAGGTGAATTAGCAGGAGGCTTCCTTCTGAAAGCTAGAGGAGGGTTATTGAACCTCCTTTTGGTTTGTGGAGTCGCCAGATAGTTTCCCTGAAACTACCAAAGAATAGGGGGGAAAAAGGTAGTGGAGTCGCTAGGTAAGATTGTAAGAAAGGATTTCTGAGGCAAGTCTTACCAAAGGTTTGTCGTTGAGGAAGATTGACTCAGTGTTCCCTCACAACGACGCCAAAATGTTATCGCTCAGTTTGTAATATAGGTCAAGTAGCTTGAAAAGTATGGATCAAACTGGCGTAACAGGAGCTTCCCCATCCTCTGTCACCTCGATGGGGGGCCCTTTCTATTTAGGGTGGTTAATCCCAAGGGAGACGTCCCTAGTAATCTGGGGTTTTGAAGGACAGAGGTTCTAAAGGATCAGGATGAATTTTCCCTTCACAGATTACTGCCAACGTGATAGTCAAGAATGAAGAAATACCACAATGAAAAGGGCATCTATTTGCGAGACAAGGCAACAAGAAAAACTAATACATGCAAGTAGTGGTTAACACTTCATAGATAAATGACTATCAACATTTAATGAGCATAAATAGTACTAATTATTGACGAAGTCAATGATTGCAAAGAATGACTATGGCCTATAATATTACTTCTCAATAAAAACTGGAAATGATATAACATTCAATGTATATAATCAATCTTTCAATTATCATAAAATATCATCAAATGCTCATGTATAACAAGAGTGTCGCATCAGGCCTACTAGAGGTGACGTCAGCTTTGTTCTAGGGTTAGTTAAATAGGCAAGGAAGTTAACATTTTGCAATTTGGCGAATGGAAATTATCAATACACCGATGCCTATCTTTAGATGACTAAGCCACAACATTTTACATTAACCAAGAGCTCAAAAGAGGCATGACGTCATCATTTATCTAGGGTTAGTGAGACATTAGGGTTAGTTAGGGTTTGAAATTTAAGAGGTTTGAAAAGATTGTTTTAACACAATAGACTCAACGTTGAGGATTTGGATCAGTGCCTTAGGGTATTATGGAGTCAAGTGGCAAGGCTAAGTCTCGAGAGAATCTAAATCTAAGGACAAGAGAGTTGGGCCTTATGGTGCTGCAATGGCAAGGCCATAAAGTCAAAACCCTAAGGGGAGGAGGCTCATTTCGGTGTTGCTTAAGCAAGGCCTCATGCTCCTCCCTCTTTCCTTAAAAATCCTTGGCAAAACGGCTAGCTTTAGAACATAAATCTAGGGATGAAATGTGTTGCAAAGGCAATGCCTTTCAAACCCTAAAGTCAAAACCCTAGGTGTAAAATCAATTAGGCCTAGGACGTCTTCTTTCTTCAACTTATGTTCAAAAATAACTCAGAAAAAGGGGGAACTAGTGTAGCAATGGCTAGGCTATATCCTCCTTAATCAATGGCTAAAACAAGTCTTCTATCATGGGGACATGAAGCAAGGACCTACTTGTGTGCTTGCTACCTAGGGTTTCAATGATTAAGAAAAATAATAACAATGTAACCAGAAATGTAAGAGATTTAACCTACAACCATTCAATCAAGAAGTTTTGCATGAGAAATACACTTACAAATCAATGAAGAGCTCATCAAACCCTAGTTGTAAACCTTCCAAATGATAGAAAACACCATAAAAATGCCAAAGATGATC
>ML821560.1:96138-109439 GCA_009831015.1 Picea engelmannii
TTCATCGAAAGGACCTCTCATTTTGATTCCAAAATAGTGGGTGGCCATAGCAATCCTGTCGGATTTCTATGTTCATCCTTCACCTACCGACCTTCTAGACATCTTGCCATGCTGTTGACAATGTCTGCATGTATCCCTTCCTGGAGAATAAGGGCTTAAGGTTTGTCCTCACCTTCATGACTCATGAATGAGCCATGTACACTTCTCTATGAGCTATGCATAAGATCAAAACTTCTCAATTCATCATTGGAATGTAAGTAAATACGGTTATTATATCTAAAAGATCCATCGTTGTCCACAGTATATCCCTCAATTTTGGTACCAACATGGTGTCTTGTCCACTAGAATTCCTTAACCTTTTTATACCAATCATCGTCGCACTGTAGTTAGAATCATTTCACGAATATTCGTTCGAAGAGGCACCTCCGACAATAAGCGTGGTCTCCAAATCAACACATCTCCTCTATTAACTATTCCTTTCATGTACGTAATCTTAAATCATACTCGCTAAGAAGTTCTGACCAACGCCTTGTTGTGCGTTCAAGTCACTTGGCGTAAAAGGTGTTGCGAACCACCATGGTCCATTTTTTTTCTTCAAAAATTCCGTCCAATCAGGTAGTGTCCCCATGCTCTCAGGGCCTACTCAGTGGCTAATAACTCCAATTCATGCATCTCTAGTTCTCCTCATGATTTCTTAACTTTCTCGAGATGCAAGCGATCACTTGAACGCCTTGCATCAAGACTCCTCCTAATCCTTCCTAGGATGCGTAGGTGCATACCAATAAGTTATCATCCATGTCAAGGAATTTTAGTATTGGCATTGTCATCAACAACTCCTTGATCCTTTGAAATACTTCCGCACATTTCTCGTTCCATAAAAAATTCTTGTTCTTCTTCTGCAACTCCGTAATCGGATTTTCTATCTTCGAAAAACCCTCGACGAACCGTCGATAATATCCCGCTAAACCCATGAAGCTACGTACTTTTGGGACGTTCGTCGGCCCAGGCCATTCCATGATAGCCTCTACCTTTGTTAGATACACAACGATACCTTCGCCGGAGATGACATGCCCTGAATAATGAATCATTGAGAGTGAAGTGAAATCTAAGTTTTTAATGATCACACATCAACATCTTGGTGGTGCTAATTCCACAGCATAAATACCAATCATCTGTCAATATACATTCATTCCGCGCAAGAAGACTAAATTATAAACCATCATACAATACATTAGAATTCATTGCAAAAGAGGTCTAAAATCCATACCATCCTACATCGTTTGGAGTTTAGGTGCCAGAATATCATTAACTAATTCAATGCGCACAGATCTAAGGGTGATCAATCATTCTCTATCATAAATTCCTGGCGCGCAAAAATCTAAAATCAATAACTAACCTTTATTACACCATGTCCAAGGCGCGCACTAGGCCTAAATTCCTAAAATATCACAAATCCACATGGTTACAGGAACGCGTTTAATATAACTAAAGAGTTATCAAAATCACACTCTTTTCAAGGCATGCGCTTTAATTGAAACACATAGTTAACAATGATCCAATGTCTTTCCATGTCATTTATTATCCCAATTCTGAAATAAATTGAATTCATAAAGTATTGTTCAAGCACAAGTCTAACCTCTACTCAAACTGGATGAGAAGCTGCATGTCCAAGAGTCCTAGCATATACAAGGCGATCCTTAAGAAATTTAAGGTCTATCTTAACTGTGATCTATCCAAGTGGAAGGGTTATACCATACTATGTCTGGTCCTTCCAACACTCTCTATACCTCACTAATCTTACGAACAAGGGAACATCCTTACTTCAAGGATCACTAAAATTTCCCTAAATTATAATTGTAAAAGAAATAATTATGTATTAGTGCCCACTCTACCTTAGCAATATAGTTTTAATGACCCACCACATAGGATGAGATAATTATCCATTCTAACTACTAATTAAAAATACTTTCTAATTTAGAAGTAAAACAAAACCTTAAAAGGAATCCTTTCTATCTAGGCACTAGGACTAAACAATCCTAAAACACTGTACATACGGTTTCACTTCCCCTTAAGGTCCTTATCCTGGTAGTCATATCCATTTYGTCCTCCACAATCCCTAGATTGTAATATGAAATTTGGGTGGTCCCCACAGTGCTAGGGGAACTGCGCTACAACAACACAGAGTCTAATCTTGGACATAAGCTGTGTAAACATGGATCATAGGCRTAGAGAGATAAGCGAKAAAAATCCAGTTGGGCGCAAGGTAAGAYAACGCCCTGAAAAAGTGGAAACACCACTCACGCTAGGAAAGGGCGCTACTTTTGCTGGGAAAAATGCCAAGAAAATCCCTGGCAATAAGCCCAAATCGCGGAAGGAGCAAGCAGTCATAAACCTTTTTTTTGAGCAGGTGGAAAAAAAATTCCGGTCGTAGCAATTTCATCTCAGAAGATCTCGGGTTACAACAAATCAATTTTAGTTTTCAGGTAACGATCACTGAAGGAAGAACTAAAGGACCACAAATACCTTCAATTTTGTCGACAATCCCAGCTGCGAATGTTCTCCAAATTTGAACAGGCCCAACCTCTGGACAGACTAGAACCGTGAAGAGTAAAAAGGAATTATCAACAAAAAGACGTTTCGTCAGCACTACGCCTATGCTCCTGGACTTGCACAGTTAATGAACGACTTTCTTTGCATAGTTACTGAACAACTTTCTCCTCATTTTTTCTTAACTTTCTCGAGATGCAAGCGATCAATCGACTGCCTTGCATCAAGACTCCTCCTAATCCTTCCTAGGATGCGTCGGTGCATACCAAGAAGTTCTCGTCCATGTTAGGGACTTTTAGTATTGGCATTGTCGTCAACAACTCCTTGAGCGTTTGAAATGCTTTCACACATTTCTTGTTCCATAAAAAATTCTTGCTCTTCTTTTGCAACTTCGTAATCGGATTTTCTATCCTCGAAAAACCCTCGACGAACCGTCGATAATATCCCGCTAAAACCATGAAGCTACATACTTTTGGGATGTTCGTCAGTGCAAGCCATTCCATGATAGCCTCTACCTTTGTTAGATACACAACGATACCGTCACTGGAGATGTCATGCCCTGGATAATGAATCCTTGAGAGCATTGTGATAATTTCTCGTAATTTGTGTTCCTGTATACCCGGTAATGCTAGGCACACACATTTGTCATGTTTTTCCATCGTCAAAGAACCTATCAAAATGTCATCAATGAATACTTGAACAAATTTTTCCATGTATTCATGAAACACACCTTCATCAAGCTCATGAATACCCTGGATCATTTTTCCGTCCCCACGGACAAACGGTAAACTCGTAATGTCTGAACCATGTTTTAAAAGCGGTCTTAGGAATACATTCCTCTTTAATTCATAATTGGTGATAACCTGATCTCCAATCAATATGGAATACACCGTCGCACATTTCATTTGATCAAGCAAAATGGCCTATACTTGGAAACAAATAGAGGTTCTTGATCATTGCCTCGTTCAAGATGGTAGTCAATACATATCCTTCCACGACCCAAATTTCTTCTGTAAGAGAATAATAGGTGCACCAAGAGGTGACACCCTTGGGTGTATAATTCCTAGGTCCAACAATTCCTTCAGTTGCATTTTAAACTTCTATAAATCAGGGGTCGACATCTGATAAGGCATTATCACGATCGATTCTGTTCCAAGTTTTGAACCAATTTTAAACTCCAATTCTTTTGCGGGCAAAAATCTAGGTAATTTTCTTGAAACAAGTCAACAGTACTCGTCCACGGGATGGTCCTTCAAATGTCACTCCCTTGTCAGTCAACGCCAAGTATGCACATAAATTACATCCTTGCGCATGCGCTTTTGTAGCTGTGGGGAAGAAATGAACCTCAGGGATACTCCCCATTTTCTTCCTACAATCACACTTCTCTGACCCTCATCGTCATTCCAACTCAACCTCTTCAACTTACCATCAAGTATCACATCATGTGATTCCCACTGGTCCATACTAATCATGAAATCATATGATATTAATATCGTGACGTATATCAGACCTTGTTACACTATCCCTAGGTTAAGGCTATAATATGTAACCCTTCCTCTGTCCTATTGCTTGGATCCCTAAGCCATTTCTACGTAGCCTAACTTGTTCTCTTCGACCGCCCTTACCTAAATCCCTTCAGCATGGTCTAGAATAAATCTCCCTGAGCATCGAGATCTAAAAAATACTAAGGTTTGGTTGGCGATGGTACCTAATGCCTCGAGCATAATGGTCGACCACTAGGCCTGATGGTTATTCATTCCAAACATGAATCCTATGGGCCTCTCCCATCTCCATCGTGGTAGTGTGTCATGTTGACCTAACCCCTCTCGCCCTTTCAACAAGACAATATTGTTGGTATGGTGGCTCTCCATATGACCATCGCCCACCTCCGGTCTAATACTTTTGGCCCCGAAATAGAAGTTTATGTCCCACCAGCCTAAATCTTGGTCTGTTCTGCTGACAAGCCTAAACTGCGACTGCTAGTTGCGCATCTGTGGATGCGGTGGTCCCCTGTAGGGAGCCCTATGCTAAGGAAACTATCATTGTGGTGTCATGAACACGGGTCCTAGAGACATATCTTGATACCAAGATGTCTTGTCTGGCCGACATCTGATGTCACTACGCACCATATGATTTTATTCCCGACGGTCTCTTGGGAGTCCTGCCCAGACTCCCATGGTCAAAAATTCCTCATCTATGCATCATACTAGATTGCCTCGTGAAATGTATGAGGCACTTAGATTATCGCCTTCATGCGAAAGCTTGAGTTAAGGCTGAACACAAACTTGTTTACCTATATATTCTCCGTGTTCAGATGCTAGGCATACCAGAGTAGCTCCATAAATTTGGTCTCATAATCCAACACCATATGACCACCCTATCGTAAGGCACTGAACTCATCAAGCATGGAACTCAATGAGTTCCTATGACAATCACTTCTGTCAGAACCGTTCCTCAAATCATTCCCATAACATGGCTTCTAAGACCATGTTTAGTTGTGGTGGGAACATCTTCCACCATAGAAGATCTCTCCTCTTTAGTCGAAGACTACCATACAGACCTTCATATGGACCTTCATTCCGAAGGTAGTAACCACAAAGCGCAAAGCGCAAAGCACATCACCTTTCTCTCCAACCATGCCTCGATGACTGATCCGTCCGTGGCACTCGTGAACTTGGGGACTTAATCTTCTAGAGTTTTCCATGAATGCTTACAATACTAGCTAGGGTGTGTTGTGGACCCTCATGGGTACAGGTGAACTGGCCTTACCTCAATACATATGGTCATTCAAGCCCCCCCTGACATTCCCCTGGAAGTACCTTGTCAGATCATCCATGTCCCTTGTAGCAATTGACTCATGCCCAAGGAATTTTTCCTCCCCCTTGGAGGTTAGACTCCTAGGTTGCGGGCGCTTCTGGAGGTGTCACACCTCCCTACCCAGTACCACGTTGTGAATCTCTGAGTCATCCTCTAATCATGATTAAAGCATGGACAAGTTAAAATTTTAATTATCTCTAAGTATTAGTCAAGGGTTTAATGCAGTGGAAGGCATGACTATCCACAGTCGCAGGGTTGAACCCACTCTGATACCATATGTAATAGCCCATGCCGTTATGACAACAAAAGTGATGTACATCAGGTAATTTATTTATTTATTTTAGGTACGTTAGATAATTAAACATCAATATCAAGGTAAGAATAGATCCACTACTAGATTAACATAATCACTTATTATTTAATGCACGCAATTAATCGATCATAAGGAAATCATACCACAACATTGAGACAAGCACATTAGTGAACTAATGCGTAAAGAGTTATGCATCAACTTAGTCCATAGCGCAAGACCCTAACCATTATTCATCTACATGACCAAGGAGAAGGGAAAATCAAAATTAAAATGATCATGCACCAACAAACACATAGGGCGAAGCGAAATCTAAGTTTTTAATGATCATGCATCAACATCTTGGTGGTGCTAATTCCAAAACATAAATACCAATCATCTCTCAATATACATTCATTCCGCGCAAGAAGACTAAATTCTAAACCATCATACAATACATTAGAATTCATTGCAAAAGAGGTCTAAAATCCATACGATCCTACATCGTTTGGAGTTTAGGCACCGAAATATCATTAATCAATTCAGTGCGCATAAATCTAATGGTGATCAATCATTCTCTATCATAAATTCCTGGCGCGCAAAAATCTAAAATCTATAACTAACCTTTATTACACCATGCCCAAGGCGTGCACTAGGCCTAAATTCCTAAAGTATCACAAATCCACATGGTTACAGGAACACGTTTAATCTAACTAAAGAGTTATCAAAATCACACTCTTTTCAAGGCATGCACTTTAATTGAAACACAGAGTTAACAATGATCAAATGTCTTTCCATGTCGTTAATTATCCCAATTCTGAAATAAATTAAATTCATAAAGTATTGTTCAAGTGCAAGTCTAACCTCTACTCAAACTGGATGAGAAGTTGCATGTCCAAGAGTCCTAGAATATACAAGGCGATCCTTAAGAAATTTAAGGTCTATCTTAACTGTGATCTATCCAAGTGGAAGGGGTATACCATACTATGTCTGGGCCTTACAACACTCTCTATACCTCACTAATCTTATGAACAAGGGAACATCCTTACTTCAAGGATCACTAAAATTTCCCTAAATTATAATTGTAAAAGAAATAATTATGTATTAGTGCCCACTCTACCTTAGAAATATATTTGTAATGACCCACCACATAGGATGAGATAATTATCCATTCTAACTACTAATTAAAAATAATTTTTAATTTAGCAGTAAAACAAAACCTTAAAGGGAATCCTTTCTATCTAGGCACTAGGACTAAACAATCCTAAAACACTGTACATAAGGTTTCGCTTACCCTTAAGGTCCTCATCTTGGTAGTCATGCCCAGTTCGTCCTCCACAATGCTCACATTGTAATCCGAAATTTGGGTGGTCTCCACAACGTTGGGGGAACTACGCTACAACAACACAAAGTCTAGTCTTGGACGTAAGTTGTGTAAACATGGATCATAGGTGCAGAGAGATAAGCGAGGAAAATCGAGCTGGGCGCAGGGTAAGACAATGCCCTGCAAAAGTGGAAACACCACTCACGTTAGGCAAGAGCGCTACTTTTGCTGGGAAAAATGCCAAGAAAATCCCTAGCAATAAGCCCGAATCGCGGAAGGAGAAATCAGTCATAAACCTTTTTTGTGAGCAGGTGGAAACAAAATTCTGGTCGTAGTAATTTCATCTCAGAAGATCTCGGGTTACAACAAATCAATTTTAGTTTTCAGGTAACGATCATTGAAGGAAGAAGCAAAGGACCATGAATGCCTTCGATTTCATCGACAATCCCAGCTGTGACTATTCTACAAATTTGAACAAGCCCAACCTTTGGATAGACTAGAACTGTGAAGAGTAAAAATGAATTATCAACAAAAAGAAGTTTCGTCAGCACTACACCTATGCCCGTGGACTTGGGCATTTAATGAACGATTTCATTTGCGCAGTTAATGAACGACTTTCTCCTCATGATTTCTTAACTTTCTCGAGATGAAAGCGATCACTTGACCTCCTTGCATCAAGACTCCTCCTAATCCTTCATAGGATGCATTGGTACATACCAAGAAGTTTTCTTCCATGTCAGGGACTTTTAGTATTGGCGATTTCGTCAAAAACTCCTTGAGCCTTTGAAATGCTTTCGCACATTTCTCATTCCATAAAAACTTCTTGTTCTTCTTCTGCAACTCCGTAATCAGATTTTCTATCTTCGAAAAAACCTGGACGAATCATCGATAATATCCCGCTAAACCCATGAAGCTACGTACTTTTGGGGCATTCGTCGGCGCATGCCATTCCATGATAGCCTCTACCTTTGTTAGATACACAACGATACCTTTGTTAGATGACATGCCCTGAATAATGAATCCTTGAGAGCATTGTGATAATTTCTCATAATTTGTGTTCCTTTATACCCGGTATTGCTAGACACAAACGTTCGTTAGGTTTTTCCATCGTCAAAGAACCTATCAAAATGTCGTCAATGAATACTTGAACAAACTTGTCCAAGTATTCATGAAAAACACCTTCATCAAGCTCATGAATACCTTGGATCATTTTTTCATCCCCATGGACAAATGATAAACTCGTAATGTTTGAACCACGTTTTAAAAGTGGTCTTAGGAATACATTCCTCTTTAATTCGTAACTGGTGATAACCTGATCTCCAATCAATATGGAATACACCATCGCGCGTTTCATTTTATCAAGCAAAATTTCCTATACTTGGAAATGAATAAAGGTTCTTGATCGTTGCCTCATTCAAGATGGTAGTCAATACAAATCCTTCCACGACCCAACTTTATTTTGTAAGAGAATAATAGGTGCACCAAGAGGTGACACCCTTGGGCGTATAATTCCTAGGTCCAATAACTCATTCAATTGCATTTTCAACTTTTGTAACTCAGGGGTAGACATCCGATAAGGCGTTATCGCGATTGGTTTTGTTCCAAGTTTCGAACAGATTTTAAATTCCAACTCTTTTGCGGGCGAAAATATGGGTAATTTTTTTGAAACAAGTCAACAATATGCATCCATGGGACGGTCCTTCAAATTATTTCATCACGCCCTTGTCATTCAACGCCAAGTATGCACATAAATTGCATCCTTGCGCATGCTCTTTTGTAGCTGTGGGGAAGAAATGAACCTCAGGGATACTCCCCATTTTCTTCCTACAATCGCACTTCTCTGACCCTCATCGTCATTCCAACTCAATCGCTTCAACTTATCGTCGAGTATTACATCATGTGATTCCCACTGGTCCATACTGATCATGATGTGATAAGATATTAATATCGTGACGTATATCAGACCTCGTTACACTATCCCTAGGTTAAGGCTACAGTCTGTAATCCTTCCTCCATCCTATTGCTTGGATCCCTAAGCCATTTCTATGTAGCCTAACTTGTTTTGTTCGACCGCCCTTACCTAAATCCATTCAGCGCGGTCTAGAATAAAGCACCCTAAGCACTGAGATCTAAAAAATACTAAGGTTTGGTTGGTGATGGTACCTAATGCCTCGAGCACAATGGTCGGGTGCTAGGCCTGATGGTTATTCATCGCAAACATGAATCCTATGGGCCTTTCCCATCTCTATTGTGGTATTTTTTCCTACTGACCCGACCACTCTCGCCCTTTCAACCGAACAATATTGCTGGTATGGTGGCTCTCCATATGACCATCGCCCACCTCCAGTCCAATACTTTTGGCTCCAAAATAGAAGCTGATGGCCCACTAACCTAACATCATGGTCTGTTCTGCTGACAAGCCTAAACTGCGGCTGCTAGTGGCACATCTGTGGATGCGATGGTCCCCTGTAGGGAGCCCTCTGCTAAGGAACCTATCATCGTGGTGTCATGAATTGTAACATACCCACTACCTAAAATCAAACCTTTTCATTGATTTCTCAATAATGAGAATCCCCGAAGCTCGCAGCAGTGAAATGCTGAACCTGATCCATAGGTCCTTAATTCCCTGTCATGGCCTCTTCTTCACGCATCTGTGACATTTCCCCAATTCAGTTTCGGGTTTCATCTTTCTCGATGTCTAGAGTTCCTGTCCTCTTGAATCCTCGAACTCTGACTTGCCGATGCACTCCTTTCGGCCTTAGCTCCTCCTGGCTAAACTCTGGTCCATGTGACCGCTAATTCAGAAGACCGCAGCCTTATCCTTCCTTCGGGGTTTTGGGCTTCAAAATCCCAAGGTGCTCCAACTCCCGTTAGCTCTCCAAGCTAGACTCCTGGCCCACATGACCACTATCTCACAAGACTGCATCCTTGTATCCCATCGGGGTTTCGAACATCGCAATGTCGAAATGCATAAACATTTTATCCTCAGAATTCCCGATATCCCGATATGATGTCAGCTTCCGCTAGTTCCCTGGGCTAGACCTTTTGGTCCACACGACCTCCCTCTATATGTCCGCAGTCATACCACCTATCGGGGCTTCGGGGTTTCAAATGATGAAATGCATTTGCCCACGGGATTGCTGATCCCGTGAATCCGGATTCTCCGCTATGCTGACAGCTGGCCCGCAATGGCACTTTCCTCCTTATCAGGGCTTCGGACTTCGCGATTCCGAATTGCATAAACACCTTGTCACCGGGATTCCCGATATCCCGATGACCCAAATGTCGATAGACGACTTCCTTTCGGGACTTTCCCCGATGGCTTTGATTGTTGCCGCGCGTCCTCCTCTGAAGGACGGTCCTGGTTAACTCTCAGGATTTCACGACTTCTGATGTCCTGGATGCCTCATCCCTAGGACTCGCGAAATGCCGAACTCCGACTCCCTTCAGATCTCTGACACGCGTCCCAAGTGAATGGACGGTTTAGATCTCTCCTTGCGATTTCAGAGTTTTTGATACCCTAATGACATAAATTTTCGGTCTACTCAAAACCCCGGTAGCTGATATACCGACAAGCTCTCGATTTCTGCCATGTGTCTGCACAAATGGACGGTCCAGATCATTTCGCTGTTTCGGGACTTGAAATGCCCCGACGTTCTCGACCTCGAGAACTCCGATATCCCGAGTACCGATATCCCGATGTTTCAACCTTCTCGTCGGGATTTTACCTCTACTATTCTCGAAGTTTTAACCCTCATACATCTCTTAACAGATCCAACGACTGTCGGGTTTTTCTAGCTACGATCTAATGGCTCAGATCTGTCCCACCTCACACATTCTTCCACTACTTCGTGGATGTGGAGAGATCAACGGTCCAAATGTTCTCATGGACCTTGGGGGGGGGTCTACGATCCCGATTTCATCGCTATTCATGAAGATAGAGAGAAAAAGGGGTAAGGTATGTAACACCCTTGTTACTTTCGTCAATCTGACGGTCGTGAATGACCATGGGTCTTCCGACAGGATCTCATCCGTCGATTCGTTACTTATCCCTACGCTGCTACTTCAGAATTTTAAGAGGGTCATTCCTCCTTGTACAGGGTTATTAAGACTTACCCATTCAAGTCCTTTTTCCAGGTTCTTGGTAGACCTTCCCAAGGAGGGAATCTCTGTGAAGAGATCTATTCCGGGGCATCCCTGGAGACAGATAAGGGGAAACAACTTCCCTAGAATGGACGAAAGTCTGACTTGGTTCAACTTATGCGTAATTAAATTCATTTATCAATCATAAGCCAATTCATTCATTTTCTGTTATAAGCATATATCTACCTTTTCTTATCAAAACAATGCACATACATTCTTTTCTGCAGTCGTTCACAATTTCACAATTTATGAGCATATATGTCAACATATGAATTTCAAGATGCAATATGTAAAACACTTATCAGAAATAACACCAGGAGTGAGTGCAACTGCTGAGAGGGGTGCTCGTTTCCACCCAACCGTAGGCTTAGCGACTCCCAATGGATTTACCACCAGCCACCCCCGAGATGAGACCACGATGCTGCGAGACTGCATCTCTCTATATGCTAGTGACTAGGAGCAAAGGTTGCAATCCTTCCTCTCTGCTATCACTCACTCTACGTAATTCCAGAGTTCCCCTCGCGTCTTCCCTCTCGAATCGCTTCTCCCCCACACCTTATCCTCTTGTGAGGTTGCGTGTGGTGCGATTACCCTCACGTTGATTAGGCCTGATGGCTCTACGGATAGGCAGTTCACCTCCCCATCCCTCACTAAGCCATCAACCTGCCAGCCTGCAAGGCATTAAATTCAGGGCCAGCAAGCCACTTTTGGTTCTCCGGGCCAGTGGAGTCCAAATACAGTATTAATTCTCGATGGAAGTTAACGCCACCTTTTCAGGTGCCTTCCACCGCCATCGTGGTCTCTTTTCTGCACATCCCCTCTCAGCAGTCCTGCAATAAAATTCAAAATGTTATTCACATTCATTGACCTCTTCCTCAAGGTCCATTTACATCACATATTCACATTTATGATTTTGCCATAGTTCTTGGCCAGTCCAATTATATTTACAAGCTGGGGGAAACAGGGTGTTACATGAACACAGGTCCTAGAGACATATCTTGATACCAAGATGTCTTGTTTGACCGACATCTGATGTCACTGTGCACCAGATCATGTCATTCCCGACGATCTCTTAGGAGTCCTACCCAGACTCCCATGGTCAAAAATTCCTTAGCTATGCATCATACTAGACTTCCTCGTGAAATGTACGAGGCACTTAGATTATCACCTTCACACGAAAGCTGGAGTTAAGGCTGAACACAAACTTGTTGACCTATAGCTTCTCCGTGTTCATATGCGGGGCATATCGGAGTAGCTCCATAAATCTGGTCTCATAATCCAACACCATACGACCACCCTGTCGTAAGTCACTGAACTCATCGAGCATGGAACTCAATGAGTTCCTATGACAATCACTTATGTCGGAACCATTCCTCAAATCATTCCTATAACATGGCTTCAACAACCATGTTTAGTTGTGGTAGGAGAATCTTCCACCATAGAAGAGAACTCCTCTTTAGTCGAAGACTGCCATGCAAACCTTCATGCAGACCTTTATTCTGGAGGTAGTAACCACAAAGCGCGAAGCACATCACCTTTCTCTCCAGCCATGCCTCTACGGCTGAACTGTTCATGGCACTCGTGAACTTGGGGACTTAATCTTCTAGAGTTTTCCGTGAATGCATCCAATATTGGCTGGGGTGCGCTGTGGACCCTCAGGGGTACAGGTGCCTTGGCCTTACCTCAGTACATACTGTCAGTCAAGTCCCCTAACATTCCCCTGGAAGGACCTTGTGAGATCATACACGTCCCTTGCAACAATTGACTCATGCCCAACGAATTGTTCCTCCCCCTTGGAGGTTAGACTCTTAGGTTGCGGGCGCCTTTGGAGGCGTCACACCTCCCTCCCCAGTACCACGTTGTGAATCTCTGAGGCATCCTCTAATCATGATTAAAGCATGGACAAGTTAAAATTTTAATTATCTCTAAGTATTGGTCAAGGGTTTAATGCAGTGGAAGGCGTGACTATCCATAGTCGCATGCTTGAACCCTCTCTGATACCATATGTAATAACCCCCGCTATTATGACAACAAAAGTGACGTACATCAAGTAATTTTTTTTTTTTTTTTTTTTTATTTCAGGTACGTTAGATAATTAAACATCAATATCAAGGTAAGAATCAATCCACTACTAGATTAACATAATCACTTATCGTTTAATGCACGCAATTAATCGATCAT
>ML821561.1:93414-105392 GCA_009831015.1 Picea engelmannii
AAAAATTATGGCGTTGATTATATACCTAGCACTAATAATAAGTATCACTTCATATAAATGGTGATGAAGCATGAAGGAGGTCAATTTGTAATTGAGGAGGTGTTGGAAGTTGTCCCAACCCTTTTTGAAGCGTCGTTATTATAACAAACTTGTCGCAACTTCCGTTAAATGCAACATATTTATAGATTTTGTAACGTCGCAATTCCGATGTAAAAAAGTCCTAAGTGACCGTTGGTATTTTGACTTGGTGAACATACTAAGGTGACCATTGGAGGGGAAAACCTAGTTTCCAAAACGTCGCAATTGCGACATACATCTTCACAAATGTCGCAATTGCGACATACATCTTCACAAACGTGGCAAGAGCGACGTTCCAGTGGAAAACGTGGCAAGAGCGACGTTCTAGTGGAAAACGTGGCAAGAGCGACGTTAACGTGGAAAGACCGATGTTAACATGGCAATTGCGACATACATCTTCACGAATGTGGCAAGAGTGACGTTCCAGTGGAAAACGTGGCAAGAGAAACGTTCCAGTGGAAAATGTGGCAAGAGCGACGTTAACGTGGCAAGACCGACGTTAACGTGGCAATTGTGACATACATCTCCACAAACATGGCAAGAGTGACGTTCCAGTGGAAAACGTGGCAAGAGAGACGTTCCAGTGGAAAACGTGGCAAGAGCGACGTTAACGTGGAAAGAACGACGTTAACGTGGCAATTGCGACGTTATCGGGCAACATGAACTTTTTTTTTTATAATTTCCTCTATTTTGCGACAATATGGACAATTTTGTCCATAATGCCGCAAATAAAACGTTGGAATTTTTACAATATGTAGTATTGTCTCTAAGGTTAACTTACCTCTGTCAACGCACTCCTTGTGGATAATGTGCATTGCTTGCACTCGAAAACTCAAAGAAGAGAAACAATTGAAACTTATTCAATACTTCACCAGTTTATGCATTCAGACCAATCTGATTTAAGAAAATGTTTAGATTTCAGTTTCTTTCAAAGATCTTCTCTGCTCTATAATCATTTTTGAGCACTAGCTCCTTTCTCTCAGTCCCTGATCCATGTGATCATAAGTCATGACCAAGCACTATATCACTAGGTGCTTACTCCGACCTTCGACCTTCAGCTTCAGAATATTTCAAGGCACTACACAACAATCTCTTGGAGTTCCAGATTATTGAACTCGCAAAGTAGGGCGTATCAACTGTCCATGTCTACTCAACATCCGATGGCTAACACTTACTATGGAACCTCAGGCGTCTGAGTTACAAAACTTCAAATCTTTGGGACTTCGAAGGATTTCACATCCGTGCATCCGAACTGTTAATCTCCGAACATTCCCAATCAAATTTGGTGATGTCATTATGTCACATCACTTAACTTTTTCCAATTGTAGGGGCATCCAATGGTGGTTTAGAGTAACCCATCTTTCATCGCGCAATTATTATGACGCTGAAACATAACCCCTCAGTGAAACCGTAGTTTGTATTGCGAGACTGCCTTGGATAATTAACTTATGTGCAATTTGGGTCCCCGTAATGCGTTCTAGCCATTGATCTTGATGTATCGTGATCAACGCCACTGTGGGTCCCCCGACCTTTAATTACGTTACGTAACCTTCAACACCACTAACCCTGCTCATATAGGATGCCATGTGGTGGAATACTAGAGGCTGACTCGTGGCCCAATTAGTTGGGTGTCACACATCATGTTTCATATGGAATTTCAAACTTCCATGGGTTCAGAACCCACTGACATGTGGCACACATCCCATGTGTCCACGTCACCTCTAGGTGACGTCATCATGACTCACCACTTTGGATCTTCGAGCTTCGAAGCTTCAGACTTCTCTCTTATTTTGTATCAACTTCACCGAAGTCACGAAGTCCGAAGGGATTCCAGGTTAACCCATATGCACCTTCCCCATATCTGATGGTTGTAAGGGATTTCCCTTCCTTCCAAACTAATCCTATGGCGCAGAACATACTCTGTTACTCTACGGATTTCCAAAGGAATTCACGACTAACTGCCTCGCAACATTATCGGATCTGACTGTCGTAAAGGATTCTCCTTCTCCCGAACATATCCTAAGGTCCACATTACTCTGTGGCCCAACACCACTTATGTCATGGTTTTATGACACGGTTACTCCTCCTGAGCTTCGTAACACGACCAAGGTAACCTCTTGGCACTCAGGAACGTTCTGAGGTTCGAAATTGGTCCTCCAAATAGAATTTCGTCTTGAAACCTTGGGTCCAATGACCACTTATCTAGCCCATTCAGGCTCAGTGTTGAAAACCTTGGCTCTGATACCAATTTGTAACATCCCCAGCCACCAACAGGTCAGGAAACATTACCAACACAACCCTAACTTAGCCTTTAAAGCTATGATACCAAATTGTAACGTCTCTGACCATCAACCCCACTGTTGGACAATGCTACTATGCGAAATATATATATTTACTTTAAAGAATATATGCATTAAATCAAATTAACATATTTAACATGGATTTACTTTTGTCATACAGACTTAAACATAATTAACAACAATTCAAACTTGCAACAAAATACATGATAACATTTCAAGACACAAACGTGCATCACATATAATTAAGTACATAATTAATACTTATCTTTTAAAATGGCGTAACACCACCAGATGCATGCATACCTTCCATGAACCTCCCAGCCTTAGACCGCGTTGCTCATCACTCTCAACAGTAGGTCACCCCCAAGATGGAACTAAGATCCACCGGGCAAGGGAATCCTAGGCTAGGAAAGGTCAACAGGAAGACACAGTTTACGAGGAAAGATTCTCTCCCAGGAGAAACTTTTTCCTACTTCTCATAGACTCTCATTCCCCACATGTCTGTCCCACTCCAGGAGTATACACCTTCACTATCACCAAGACAATCCTTCGGCTGCTAAACCTCCCTTGCCTTGGGCTTCAACAACAAGCCGAACTGGAATTCTTTGAGCTCTGTGACAGCTACATGACCCCCTCCAGGAGTTCTCACTTCCTTCATGCACTCTCTCACCTAGAGAGATTCCCTCACAGTCCCAACAACCTGCCTCTTAAACCATAACCACCTCCCTCACCTAGAGAGAGTGTTGCACACAGGCCTGACAACCTTCTTCTTTAGCTCTATTCCATCACAAGGAGGACCATTGTATGGCTCAGCAAGGAACGGATGATGGTATCCAATCACACTCAGCCAAGGGACTGTGTGGCCACAACAACCCACAGTTAAAACACACGCAACATAGACAATTGAAGTATGCTCAGGTTTCACAGAAGACAACGACCCAGACAATTAAGCATGAACTCAGATTTGCATGATGGATAAATCGGGTTCATAGAACACATAGGAGACACGACTTCATCCACGGATTTGCCACTGGTTTTCAGACATGTGACAAGGAAATTATGCAGAGGTTGATGATGGAGGCCAAACGTAGAGACCAAACAAAATTCATGGGAATACACCAATCCATCACAGAGGTCTCACGGTTTCGGGTTTTAGAGCTGCGTGAGGTATGCAGCGATTAGACGCAGAGGTAATACGGTTCAGACCGCGAATGAAAGAATGGAGGATGAACCACTAACTCAGACATAGTATGGTAGAATAACTCACGGGTTACTCCTTCCAGGGTTCCTGGTGGATGTCTCCATTCACGGTTAGACAGTGGTTGGAGAATTGCCAAACTCCACAGAACAAACCCCCAACACGACTCAACTCATCATCTTTTAATGCATTCGCTGAGGTCGACACTTGTCTTCCTGGAGCTACATGCATTACATTTGCATTCGTTCCCCTTTCCCAGGAACTTAGGACATCACTCATCAATTGTACACCTTAGCCTTTAGGAAATAATAATAAATTACTATCCCCTTTAGAGATAATCCCCCTAGCTTAGCCCATAGGCCCACACACTTAGCCTCCTCCCTTACCCAACCTTGTGGAAGCTTAGTCCCCCATCACTCTTTCTTCGTGGTCAGTTTGCACACAACGATGTTCATATTTTATTAATGATCTGCATAATTACATATACAAAATCAGGCCCCTGGCCTTTAACACTTAGTCTCTCTGGCCTAATAAACACATAAGCCTGCCAGCTCATCAATACTTGGCTCACCAGCCTACAAAACATGATTTGCAATTCATAAACATGATTTACAATTCATAATATGATTACAATTCATAATATAATTGGGGCACTACCGGGGGATATTACATGACTCAGTTCAATTTCAAGGCTTGACACCATTGAAATTTTGTTTACATTCTTCATTCATTGGAAGTTGTGCAAATATGGTCCATAATTGTCTTTTATGGATTTTGAAGATGCTAATCTTCTATTTAGATGAACAGAGTGATGCATTCTCTATAATGTTTTCCATAAAAAATTTGGAGTCAAGAAGTACCTGAAATTAAATTTTCTCCCATTTGTTGACAAGTCAGTTAATTGAATCCTTTGTTCAAACCTTCAGATCGAATCTTTGCACACATATTCATTGTTGAATCATTATTTTTCTACATTATCTAAAGTTCAAGGTGAACGTTTTTTAAAGTCTTAATACAAGTAAAAATTTACATTGTTTGGTGACATATTGGCCATCTCTATCCAAACACATCGCTTGAGATGGAAATGTTCCTACTAAATGTGTCAATGTATTTGGTATGGCATGCATTATTGTCACAAGAGGTGCAATATTTTTAGTAAATACATATGGTAATTTCATTTTTTGCTTCCATATTATTTTTAGTACAAACTTAAGATTGTTTCATGTAATTTCAATTTTTTGCTTCTATATTATTTTTAGTACAAAACTAAGATTATGTAGTTGTGAAAGACTAATCATATATAGTAATTTTTCCTAGCTGCAAACCTATAGTCATTTCAATTTTTTGAAGATTTGAACAATTTCTTTTATGCCAAACTCCTCTTCTCACATTCAACATTTTTCTTTGCCATTTCAACTACTTCTACACTTCTAGAAGAAGATGCATGTCTCAAGTTTGTAGCTGAGCATTGTGGTTATTCGAAGGAGATAAAACGAGAGCCCAAGGATGATAACCAATTGATTTTGTTTGAATCACAAATTGGTTTGAAAGTGAGAAGTAGTGAGGCATTAGGCGAAGACATAGAAAGTAAAGGCCAAAATGGTGGCCAAAACTTAGAAAATGCATCAACACTATGTGTAAAACATCTACCAAAACACCATCAAATCAATGAAGGTGGAAGACATAATAAGGATTTTTATGAAATTCAAGCTTCTAAATTATGAGCAAATGGGAGAAAAAGAATAGTGGTATGGAGAACAAGTTTCAAGATTTCTTTTTGTAGCAGGTCGTGGCAAACCAGAGGTAGCAGTAGCCGCAACAGTTCCTTTGATAGTTTTTGATTGTATAGGTTTGACTATGCTTTTGAACAATATATGATGTTTTAATATGTATTCAATTTGATATTTAATTATACACGAAAAAATTTGTATTTATTTTTTGTTATAGTATAGGGTTTATATCTATTTTATAGAGAAATGAGAAGAAGAAATGATACCAACTAGAACAACTATTTAGTGGCTTCAACTAGAAAAACTATTTAGCAGCTTCAAGTTGTTAATTGTGTCTTTAATCAAGCCACACATTCCACATATCCCATTATCTTATCCATTTTAAAACTTGCTTGTCCGACAGAGACTATGATGCCATGCAACACTTGTTAGAAAAGGGTCCACAAAGGTAGTCGATCACCGGCATTTGAGCTGAAGCATTAACGTTATCTATGCATTATATATTATGGTTAGAGAGAATAATAATAATTGTTCGTCTTAATCAATGGAACCGTCAATTCTACAGTCAATTGATATGGAGGAACTAAAGGACATATAACCACATGCGTGCTTATTCGGCTAGAGATTCGACTTTGTGACCTTATTCCTAAACCTAGCAAGCGTATGTTAAAGCTAAAAGGTCTTGGAATTTTTTTTGTAGATGGCAAACATAATTCATAGCTTTGAGCACTTGCTCTGATACTGTATGTTTACCCTCCAAAACACAAACACCCAACTTCTATTGATTAAATCTCTAGAAAATAATGAACTAATGTCTTAAAACCATAGATATTATGCATCTAGAAAATTAAACACTCGATAAAAATGTAAATTTGACTTTCTAAAAGATAAAAAGTTAATAGTGAAGTAAATGGTTAATGTCAAGTTAATTTGTTTATAACTCAAACTTGATCAAACACTAATTTCTTAACATGATTAAATAAATGTGAAAAAGTAAACATGTTAATTAAAGACCTATCAACTTAATTATTTTTATTATTTTTATAATTAATTATTTTTATTATTTTATTAAAAATAATAAAACCCATTACCTTTACCATATAAATTATTTTATTAAAAATAATAAAACCCATTACCTTTACCATATAAATTATTTTGTTAAAAATAATAAAGCCCTTTACCTTTATTATTTTATCAAAATAATAAAGCCCATTACTTTGTATCGGATATGTCATCCTATAGGATGAAATTTTCCCTTAATGATTTTAAGTCGCATGGAGTTTGAAGCTAGGAATTTGTCACTGCAAAAAAAGAAGATGGAGAGTAATTGCATCTTGTCGTTATTTCTAGCTAAAACATGCAAACAAACATTTAATTCATGTCAAAATGGTGGATTGGAAAAAGATAGGGCTACACAAATAAACTGATTTATTCATGTTTAAATATCGTTTGAGAATATCGATACATAACATGACATCCTCAAATTAGTTATCAATTTGGACAAAATCTTTTATGACTGACAAATTCAAATGATAACAATAGTTTTAGTTATAGTTTAATGATATCATTCTTTTTAATAATAATTTAATTTTAAGATTACCATCAAATCAGATATTAAATTGGTGTTTGAGATTACTTTCTTTATTGAACAATAATCTTTTTTCATTTAATTGTTTAACTGGTAAAATCTAATAAAATATAAATATAAATTTTTTCTAAATAAACTAATTTTATCATCTAAACACTGTAACGAATAAAATTTAAAAAAATATACATACAAAAAAATTCTAAATAAACTAATTTAGAAAAAAAAAATTCTAAATAAACTAATTTAAAAAAAAAAATATGAATATTTAGAAAAAAACACAAGTTCAAAATCCCAAAGAATATTTCCGTTTCTGACTGCTCATCTATTTTTTAGTAAATGATCACGCACAGTCTTAAACCCAGTCAAATCAGGTTTCAATAAAACATTTGACTGGGTTAAATCTCTGACTGCCCCGTGACGTGGAAATTGTACTCCAATAAAGTCTTGCCTGAATGATTGATTGAAAGATTGACAGTGGACACCTATGCCGCGAAGAAAACGTTTAAAAAGTACAGTTGGCGGATAGGACGGATGCTCGTCGCCTGCAACGTCAGAGTAACCTAAAATAACTCGGGAGGGAAGATTGCTCTGAGTTAGCATTGGTCGACTTTTTCAATTTCTGCCAAATGCTGCATACTTTTATTTGTAAGGCTTCCAAGGACCCACATATTGACTTGCTTGTACCAGAAAAGGTTGAGATACTCTGTGTAGCTATATAGCCGATGTGGTTATATCTTGCTATCTGATACCCTTCTCAGCAGGAAGAACAACTCTTCGCAGCAGCCGAACTATCATCCTTCTCTCCTCTCGTCTTTACACCATCGTTGTGTTCACAGTTCGAATCTCCAGGCCACCTCTCAGTCATGGACTCTCAAACACCTAGAAAATGTGGTCTTGAGCCCGCGGCTGTTCCAGACTCCATTGATGTGTTGGAGTCGAAATGCTTCCACGATGAAGAAACAGATCGGTTTGTTCATCTACTGCAATTAGAAAAAACTGTAGCTGACGAAGAAGAAGACAAATACGCTCCCATTGAACAGCTCGTAAGTGAAATCATGAGAAATCTGGAAGAAGAAATTGCTGCCACATGTTCTAGTTTTAGTCTACCCTCCATATTTGCGGATAATGCGGTGGCGACATCCGATATTTATAGAGACCATGAAGGTCAAACCCTAGATTTGGATGCATGGTTTGATCTTTCTTATCTTGTGAATGCTTCAGACGACGAGCTCGACATTCCTCCGAGCCTTGCTCTGGACTTGAAGGACGAAGTCTGTCTATCTCAGAAGGAAACATCCGCGGCTTTTCCATAGAACCCGGATCTTAAATCCCTTTGTCAAAATTGGCAGTTTGAGGATGACTTTGAGAACTACCAGCAATTAATAAGCCCAATCATGGGTTTGTACGAAGATGCTTGGAATGCGAGCCAACTGCAGGATTGTAAGAACATAGATTTTATAAGCCCGGGCATGTTATTTGATGGAAATTTTCCTGAGACATGGAGACCGGAAACTACCTGTGGCATCTAACCTTTGCAAGGGCTCATTAATACTGTATGCAGTTATAGTTGTATAGGGTAGTTAGAGCTGTAGCATACAAACTTTCAATGTTTTAACATGGAAAACTTTCTTCAAATATGCAGCATCATTTCCGCATTTGTTGTAATTTGCCTCTTTGTCGCGGCTGTTGTAGTCACTGTGTTAAAGTTCAATGATTGTTGTAATTTGCGTTCTGCTCCCCGCTGTTGTAATTTTGGAGAAATATTTGCATTCTAAATATTAATCAATAAATAAAATATTTCATTTTCACTTCTATTGATTTGAGATTTTGGAGAAATATTTGCATTCTAAATATTAATCAATACATAAAATATCTCATATTCACTTTTATTGATTTGAGGGAAATATTTGCATTCTAAATATTAATTAATAAACAAAATATCTCATTTTCAACTTTCCTTTGTTATCAATCTATGGATTGCATTTAAAATGTTTCTACATTATTTTCATAATGTATGTAAATCTTATGGGATTTTCACAAATACGTATGTGAGGCTTTACAATGTGCACTTATATGGTCATTAAAATTGTGTTTCCAATCATGTATATGCTTATTTCTAATAATCTTTCCTTTGTTATCAATATATGGATTGCATTTAAAATGTTCCTACAATATTTTCATAATGTGTGTAAATTTTATGGGATTTTCAATGAAATAAGTGTGTGAGGCTTTCCAATGTGCATTTCTATGGTCATTAAAGTTGGGTTTCCAATCATGCCTATGGTTATTTCTTATATATTTAAGGTTTTTAAATTTAGAATAGAGTTAACATTAAATATTTTTTTTTATTTGGAGACTATTGTAGGTTAAAGCTTCTCTTTCATGACATCTTAATTGCTATAGAAATTTCTAAAAACAACAATTTCTTGACTAACAAGAATTATTAGAGATTCATACACAATTTATTAAAATGTGGTGTAAAAATATGAAAGAAATAGAATTAGCTTCTAGAATATATAACTTTATTTATGAAAAAATGGTATATTTTTTTATTTTAATTATGTATTTTTTTAAAAGCCAAAAATAAAGGACCTATGTATTTCATAGTTATGATATATGCACAAATATAAATCAATAAACTATAGAAAAAAAATAGTTTTTTTTCTTAAAAATATATATATCTTTAGAATATGCATACAAAGATCTAAAAGTCTCATCAATGAATATGTGGATCATATTAAAAACATGGTTGAAAATGAAGATATATGAGAGGAAAAGAGGCAATCCAACCACCAAATTCTTGAGGACCTTATTAAACTTACCTAATCATTGTTAAAATGCAAAGATCCATTAGTGTTGTTGAAAACATAAGAATGTCGGGCTATGTAAACCAATCATAGTTGAAAAATTCCCAAGATATCAATGTTTTATGTATTTTAGGTGTTTTTTATGGTGATTGAGACCAAGAAGCATCATGTAGGGGAAAATGACATTGTTGTTATCCCATGGCCTTGGTTATACCTCTACACCCAATACTTTGGTGCACAACTAATCTAATTGTGGTGCCTACAACATCCTTGGATGCAATTGATAACCAATAAAGGTCTAATGTGGTGGCTTGAGGACTTGTCCATGACGCTTGACCCTAATAAGAAAGGTATAGGGATTGAGGATCTTGTTTCCCTCCCCCAAATATGGTCATGGACCCAAGGCCCATCTATGATGACCAAGACCTCATAATGACACCAATATTCAACTCAGATGCCAAAGCCTTAATTTGATATCATATTTACACGTTACAATATTACAATATTATTTGGAAATCCCCAAAACACCATGGAAAGAAAGAATGTCACCTTTGTGACACCAAGAGGGTGAAGATGAAAATCACTTTTTGCTAGAGTGCCTTGAGTATACCCAAATTAGATCCCAATTTCAAAATATTTGTCCCAATATCAACCTTCCTAACCTTCTAAGTCATCAAAACTTTAGTGATCTTAGAACACTTATTTTAATGAAGATATATGAGAGGAAAAGAGGCAATCCAACCACTAAATTCTTGAGGAACTTAAAAACGTGGCCGTGAGCCTAAGGCTCTACCGGAATCCATTGATGTCCGGGAGCCGAAACGCTTAGACGGCGAAGAAACGGATCAGTTTCTTGATCTAACCATAGAAGACGAAGAAGAAGAGGAATACACTCCCAATGAGCAACTCGTAAGAGGAGTCATGGGAAGCCCGGAGGAAGAGATTGCTGCCACATGTTTCACTTATTATCTACCCTCCAACTCTGGGGATAATGCGTCAACTTTCGATATTTGTAGAGACCATGAAGGAAAAACCCTCGATTTATATGCGGGGGTTGATCTTTCTTATCTGTTGAATGTTTCAGAGGATGAACTCGACATTCCTCCAAGCCCCACTCCGAACATGAAGGGCGAAGTATGTCTATCTCAGAATGAAACAACCGTGAGTTTGTCAGAGAACCCAGATCTTAAATCCCTTGCTAAAAATTGTCACTTCGAGGATGACTTTGAAAACTATCAGCACTTAATTGAATTGTACGAAGACCCCTGGAATGTCAGCCAATTGTAGGATTATATGAACAAAGATTTTATATGCCCAGGCATGCTATTTGATGACGATTTTTCAGAGGCATGAAGACTGATACCTGCATGTGACATTTGATCTTTGCAAGGGCTTATGAATATTGTATAGCTTGTAACTATATCTCATGAAGGGAATTCATAGTTGTATAGGGAAGTTAGAGTTGTAGCAGACAAAATTTCAATGTTTTAACATGGAAAACATTCCTCATATATGCAGCATAATTCGCGTGATTGTTGGAATTTGTGTCTGTCTTGGCTGTTATAGTATATGGCTCAAAGTTATAAGATAAAGAATCTTTGGACTGGACTCATGGATAAATCTCTACTTACTCTCTGACCCTTCAAAAAATATAACTTCGTAAAATTTTTAGATATTATGCAATATTATTTTTGTGAAACTAATTTTGCATGACTGATTAATAAATTGCTATGAAACCTATATTTTATTATTTCGAACGAGGACCATGGGCTAGGGTTAGGGTTTCTTCAGATCGAGTGCACTTGGTCTCCTCTACAGGGGCTCTATGATTCCTAGCGAAGGAGGGCCACGAGGCACCCCCTATAGTGAAGCAATGATGCATGTAAACACCAGAGGGGGTTTCATGGACCCAACTCTTGAACCCCCTCTAGATATTCGCTCATAGATCCTCTTTGAGAGAACATTCAAGGACAAGGAAATGGACGTAGATTTAGGGAAAACACCAACATGTGCTCCACTGTTAAGATCCAAACATCAATATAGCATAGAAAAACCTTAGGAAAAGTACTCAACGCCTTGAAAAAGAGATAATTTCAGATAATAAGCCTCTTCGAGAGGGAAACCTCCTTTTACTCCACTTAAATGTTCAAGTACAAGATGATTCAAAATGAAAATGTCTCCTTGGTATATATAGGAGAGTAGGAGGTATAATTACAACTAATGGCCTAAAGCCGACATAAATAAAATAACATTACTAATCTAAATTACAACTAATGG
>ML821561.1:197096-225981 GCA_009831015.1 Picea engelmannii
GTAGATGAAGAAACACTATATCCCCTTAAAAAAATTGGCATTCAGAATGACATTGATCACCATGTTGCTTAATTCGATTTTGAGCCCTGCCCAAATTGTCTTTGAGAGTGCATAGAATGTTAGCACAAATTGTAAGGGATCTGCCTACCTCTTGGAACTTGGAGATGTCAGGAAGGTAAGATACTAAGGATGGTTTATTTTTACCATAGACCACCTCAAAGGGATTCATGAAAGCGACACCATGCTAAGTCTTATTGTACCACCATCCAACAAGAGATAACCATTGAACCCATTAAGATTAACGTTCTGACGCAAAGCACCGCAAAGAGGATTATAAGAACTTATCAATATCTTCATTTTGACCATATATATAGGGATGATAGATAATGTTGAGATGCAATTAGGTGCCTTGGAGCTTGAACAATTGTTTCTAGAATTTACTTGTGAAAGTTAGAACATGGTGTGAGACAATAGATTGTGGAATTCCATGTAGTTTGAAGACATTTTGAATGAAATATTAAGCCACTATGGAAGCTTTAAATGGTTGATGGAGGGAACATAAATGAGAACATTTGGAAAGTGGATCAATCACAACCATGATGAATAATTTATTTCCATATTTGGGTAATCCAATAATGAAGTCCATTGAGATATCTATCCATATAGCACGTGGGATAGGGAGAGGTTGTATTGTGCCTGGAGTTTTGAATATTTTTCCCTTGTTGTGTTCTAAGGTATTGCTTTCATGCACAAAAGTATAGATGTATTTCTTCATGCCTTCTCAAAAAATGAGCAGTTAATCTATTCATAGGTTTTATGAAAGAACAAATGTCTTGTTGTTGATGAGGCATGGAGTTCAAAGAGAACTGCGTATTTGAAGTTGGACTGTTTGGTTAAATATAGGTGGCATTTATATTGGATATCCTCATTTTGTCGAGTGTATCTTAGAGATGCATTAATTTCATGTTGCAATTATTGGATTAGATTATAAATTTTATAATCTTGGAACCATTCATAGAAAACTTCCTTCAACCAATCGACTACAATGGAGAGTGAAAACACGGGCCCTTCTCCTTCATATTTTCTAGAAAGGGAATCAACTACCATATTTTATTTTCCTTTATTTTAATGATCTCATAATTATAATGAAACATTTCAGTTAGCAATTTCTATTTCTTGGGGCATGAAATCCATTGTTCCAAGAAATATTTTGGTCTACAATGATTAGTTTTCATTTGGAAGCACTGCCCAAAAAAGTAAGGATGAAAGATATTCACTGCATGCAAAATAGCCAACAATTCCTTTTCATATGTGGATTTCCCCAAGTGTCTCTTTGATATTTGTTTACTAGTAAAATCCAATGGTACACCTTCTTTCATGAGAACTACATCAATTCCTTTTCCTAAGGTTTCACACTCAAACAAAAATATTCATGAAGTTGGGAAAATCTAGTACTAAAGTTGTACACACCGCCTCTTTCAAATATTGGAAAACATGATTGGTGGTCGCATTCCAACTGAAATAATTTTTATTAAGGAGGGAAGTGAGTGGAGCTACAATTTTTCCATAATTCTGGACAAAATTTTGAGAGTAATCAATTAACTCGCACAAGCCTCACAAAATTTAAAGATTTTTTTGGAGGGATCAAGCCTTCATAGCTTCAATTTTTGTGGGATCCAATCATACACCATCTTGACCAACAATGTGGACAAATATTCTACTTCAGAAGCCCTAAAGGCACAATTGGACCCTTTTGGAAAGAGTTGATTCTAAGAAAGTACATGTGATACTTGATCCACATGGGAAATATGGGTTTTACATGTTTTACTATAATTTAGGATGTCATCAAAGAAGACAGGGACAAAATGATGGAGAAAGGGTCAGAAGAGGTGATTCATGAAATTTTGGAAAGTGGAGGGTGCATTAAATAATCCAGTGGGCATGATCGAGAACTCATAATGGCCTTCATGTGTACAAAAGGTATTTTTGGGAATATTATCCTCCACACGAATCTAGTGATAGCCTTAACATAGATCAATTTTTTTAAATAATTAAGCACCCATAAATTCATCTAAAAGGTCATCAATGACGGGAATTGGAAATTTATCCTTAATGGCAATTTTGTTGAGAACCCAAAAATAAAGGCACATGCACTTAGTACCTTCTTTTTTTAAGCACCATAACCACTGGAGAATATTAAGGGTTGGTAATGGGGTGGATGACTGAAAATTCTTGAACAATATTTTCAATAGCGTTTTCCTATGTGAATGGGTGATGGTAAGGGAGAATATTGGGGGGGAGACCACCAAGAAAAAGTGGGATGGAATGATCATGGGGACCACAGGAAGGAGAGAATCCTTGGGGGTTTTCAAAAACTGAGTGGTGTTTGGAGAGTTTAAGTTGCATGTTAGGATGAACGGTTGGGAATGGAGTCTCAACAACTTGAATGATATCGAACTAGGAAATAATGCCAGAATGACCTTTCTTGAGGATTTTTTCCATTTAGTGTGAACTGACGATCTCACGAAAACCTTCCATGAGGCCTTGGAACTTGTAGTGATTCTCCATGGTGATGGGAGCTTGAGTGTTTAACAATTCAATACCCAAGACAATGTTACAACCCTCCATTTCAATGACAAACATTTGGGATTTCAAAGAATAATCACCAATTTGAAATTGCACATTTTCACAATGACCCCCACATTTCACAGATCCTCTGTTATCAATCACGATTTGAAATTTATTAATGGCATGGATTTATTAATGGGTCTTGTGAGAAATGTGTTTATGAATAAATTTATGGGTTCTACCACTATCGATGAGAATAATGAATTTTCAATTCTTGATATATCCAATTAATTTGAGAGTTTGGGGGGATGCAATAATAGTGAGAATGCATATAGATGACGGGTTCAACCTCAGGTTGATTAGAGGGCAGACTTAGATCCTCTACCGAGAGAAAGGATTCAAGAGGGAAAATGTCACCTTCATCTTCCAAAATGTCCTTAGAAATGGGCATAAAAATATTTTTCTGTTTACATTTGTTCTAAGAAAAACATTTTTCATCACACTTGTATCCCAAAACTATATTTGAAAAAATTTAATATTATTTTTTTCTAGCCGTAAGGGTTAGGGTTTTAAGGGTTTCTCAAGGAAAGGGAGTTACCTATTCTATATCTCTCGTATATACTTGTAGGGTTCATTAGTAGTACTCGACCCAATATATTAAGGATATAACTAAGGAGGATTAACCATACCCTTAGTCCTATTAACCGACTACCCATGTATATGACAACATTCTTCTTGAGTGTTGTTCTTGGTGCCACTATAGCAGTCAGACAGTCGAATGGATGAACTACGGTTGGTTTCAGGTTACCTATAGTACTTATAATATACTTGAGGGTACATGGAAGTTAAATTCCATGTACATGTGTTGTTTAATGGGGTACTACTCGAACGGGTACCAACAAGGGTTACAGGGGTTTCCAACAAGGTGAAACCATGTGTAGTTCTTGCATGTATTCTTCCCCAACTAAAGTTTTATCCACATAACACTTTATCACTATGCTTTATAAATGTTGGAACACATATCTAGCATGGAAAAAAAATTCTAAAATTTTTCCAAGGAAAGTGCTTTGATACCACTTGTAACGTACCAAATGTTAATATGCATAACTAGAGAACAAATATTATCAAAGTATTTATCAAGATAAAATAGAACAATGATCACAATAACAATATAGATTAAAATTATACACCTTTATTACTTCAAGAAAACATTGTTTACTTGACTCTTTTAGGGGGAAACCTCCAATAGAGAAGAGCCCAAGTACAAATGATTTCACAAGACAACCTTTTACAATTCCATGTATCTCTATATATACTAATTATATCTTCTTAAGAACATTATAAAGGAATAAAATTATGTAGGCGAACCTTATAGTAAGTCTTCCTACAATAATTGTGTTCACATTATTACATAGGCCTTATTTACAAATGATGGCCTTTATTACATAGAATTTTGTCTACTTGAGGGGTTAGGGAGGTTAGAAACTTAACAGATCTTGTGGCTTAATTATATGTAATTAATTGCTTGAATGTTGTGGTGTACTCTATGTAATGGATTACAATTATAATTACTTACGAAATTGGTTGTGGTTTTATTTGGCTACATTTTTACTCCGAATTATAGGGAGGAATAATATCTTCGCATCTGATGCCCTCAAGAAGTGGGTAGATAAGGTCCTTAATGCCAAGATAAATCTTCTGAAGCTCATGAACCATGAACAAACCTTAGACATGGTGACATGAGCCATCATTGTAGGTTATTTTCCCAAAGAGATAGATATGGGTGCCATTAGGATGTTTCATGCATCGCAAATGGGTCTTGAGGCCTTATGCATGATCATGGTTGGGAAAAATCATCCTCGGGTGCTTGAAATTGGTTGGGAGAGGAAAACAAGAGCCTTTGTACCTAAACCTTGCTTCTTAGTCTCAAGCACCATGAACACATCCTCAAACCACAACATCGAAGCATGGATGGTTTGTGGGGCCTTAATCATTATCAAAGAATAAAAAGAAGTGTCTTAGGATCTGATTGAATATTCTCATGGTAATGAGCCTTGAAAAACTACTCAAACCAACATGTAAAATCTTTGCAGGGGTTTTGCAGACTTTGAGTGGGATACAAACAACATGAGTGGGTTTTAGGCACTAAAAAGGTGTGTTAAAGAATAAGCATGGTTAGGTGGTATAAAGTGACCTTAATCATTATTATACCTTGCTGAGCTAGAGCATCATGAAAAACAACTAGAAACCATGCCATGATCCCTCTCTAGGGAGTCCTTAACATTCGAGTTGCATATGATCATCATGATCAAGTCTTGGAAATGGATGGGTCTTGGGTCCATGACCATAATTAGGGAAGATAAATAAGATGCTTTTACCCAAGACCTTTCTTCTTAGAACAACGAACCATGGATGAGTCCCTGAACCTCCACATATGACCTTTATTGGTCAAAAATCACCTCCATGGGTGTTATGGTCACCATTGATAGGATAATAGTGTACCATGAATGTGACTAGAGGTATAGCAAATGTCACAAGAGGATAATTATAAGCCTTATTCCCTAAATGACACTTGTTGGTATCAATTTCCATATACAACACATAATACCCATAAATATTTTGCAACCATAATGTTGAATGCATCCTTGAACAACCACATGAAACCATTGTACATCGTATCTGTCCTACTATATGAATACAAGTGCCATGATTAAACCAAAACATAAATTCCCTAAATGAGAATGTTTTCGATCCGGATTATTTTTGACATGAAATGAGAGAGGAGATATAATAAAGAAATGTATATACATATATCAGATATCCAATAATATAATAGAGGTATATCAGAGATATAACCATAAAGACATAGATACAATAATAAACAATTTCTATTAATGAGTGAAATGTACAAAAATGTCGAAATATAGAGTGAAAGACTTGCTAGATTGGTGGTAGATTATTTATGAGAAGAGATGTGACGGCTACACTCAGTCATAAGAAGATGGTGGTGTTTACAATGAGGCTCTAGAGGCCTCTTTAAAATAAATAAAATCCAAAACCATAATCCTGAAAGATGAAAAGCCAACAGGTTTGTGGACCGCATTTTGGGTAGTTCGGTGTATCAACTTCTCGAGGGTGTAACTTTGACATATGATCTTCACTTGGGGTGAACGATAGCTTTTTGGAAAGGTATTCATGAGGATATTCATTTCATAGGATACTTCATTCCTTTGAAAATCATTAAGGTGCCTGATAGAGAAAAAAACATCGTTTAGGCCCTCAAAATGGTCCCAGAAGTTTAGGACCCAAAAAAATGCTAAAAATAGTAAATTTCCAAACAATTGTTTTGATCTAGATGGAATAGACTGATATCCACCTGGATCAATCCTCCCTCCTTAGGAAGAAATGGTATCCATTGTGTTGAGTTCTCGGGGGAGAGGGGGAAGCGTTTTCTGAATCTGAACCTTGGTGAGTTGCTTCCCTTGTTGGAGAAGTTGTGTTTCTTTGCTTGTGGAAAGTTATCGAGAACATGATGTTGGAAGGGTTCGACCTTTTTATCTTGTCTAGCTGCATGAGATGACTATGTGAAGAAGGAATATTTATGCTTTGCTTCAATCTTGTTGACCTGCTTCTGTTAGAAAGAATGTTCTTTGACCGAGGCTACAGTGGTTGTAGTGTCCTTATGTTCACCTTTTGAGAATATTAGGAAGAGTTTGAATGTTATAGTATGAGATATTACTTTTTGGTACTGTTTAGGTGGGATATTAACCAAAAATACCTTTGACATCCTATAGAGATGACCCCTGGACTAACAATCAAACTATGGGGTTGAGACCCATAAATAGAATGGCGCTTCCACATATATGGCTCGCCCAAAATAACATCACATACATACAGTGGGGAAAAATCACATAATACCTCATCCTTGAAGGGTTGGATGTCGTATGACAATCGAAATCGTTGGTTGAAATGAAGATATCATCCCTGGAAAAGCCACCTGGTGTTGTATGGCTATGGGTGTGGTGTTTTCGACAATCCCAAATTTTTGATGACCTCTTCTTAGATGAGGTTCTTCTGGATTACACTATTAACAATGAAATGCATCTGAGTCCCCTTCACCCACATCTATGAATGAAAAAGGTTCTCTCCCTCTTCAGGATCTGCTAGTTCTTCTGGTTGAATTGTTGCAATCACAACAATAGCAGTGGGGTCTACGTCAATGATCTGTCTTCTCCCATTATTTTCTAAATTAGATTTTGAATCATGGTTCAGATCCTTTTCTTTGATCTTGGCCACGAATGATTGTTTTGAGTGACATTCAACAGTTTGTTTCTAGGTTATTTTGTGGAAATTGCACCACTTTCTAGTGTCCTTCTTCGTCATTTTGTTACCCTTATTTTCCTATGGCTTGAACTGGTTTTTTGGAGGCTAGTTGTTAGGGTCATATTTACCACACTTTGTATATTGCGGATTTGCAGACTCGAATTCCTATTTGTTCTGGTGCCTGAATTTCTGCTCGATTTTGACAACATATCGATAGGCATCTCCCATTGATGAGATGTCCAGAAAATCCATTTCAGTTTGCATGTACTTATGTAGATCCCTGCGATATTTCAGAACCAAATTCCACTCGGAGTCTTTGATACCCAGCGTGGTGCACAATGTATGGAAATTATTTTTGAACTCCAATACTATTTGTCCTCTTTCTTTCTGTAGTGTGGTCCATCTCACATATAGGTCATCATAGTTACCAACAGGGTAATATTGTTCCTTGATCGCATCCTCAAAAAATCCCAAGTGGGCTCCGACCCATATATTCCATACTCCTCTGTTGAAATTTGATCCCAGTAATTTTCCCACCAATGTTTGACATGGGGGAGAGCCTTAAGGAGTGTGAAGGTGATCCTTTCCCTATCATAAAAATTGAGAACAAGGAAATAAACTTCTAGCATATTTAACCATTTTTCTATGGCATCTGCATCTATCTGACCTTAAAATATGGGAATATCAAAATTGAATTGTACCTTGAAAGGAGAGGTGCCTCCAAAGTGTCCTCTTGATTAATGTATTCCTTCTTTTATCGATAGGCATTGAAGGACGTGGAAACAATTCTCCATCATTTCGTCCCTTTGTCGCATGAGAGCTTGCTCAAGCAACAAATTAATAGAATATTCTTCTCTGTCTTGTTTTATTCCGCAATGGAGGGATTCTTGGGAGTGCGAGAGAGATTGTCCTCAAAAGAGACAATCTCAAGACCCAAATTTCTATACTCGAACCTTGTCAGGGACATGCACTGAAAAACTTTCAAGAGTAGCATGCTCTTATACCACTGATTCGTATTATTGTTGGCATGAAATGAGAGAGGAGATATAATAAATAAACGTACATAGATATATGAGATATACAATAATATAACATAGGTATATCATATATATAACCATAAACAAAGAGATACAATAATACACAATTTCTTTTAATGAGTGAAATGTACAAAATTGTTGAAATACAGAGTGAAAGACTCACTAGAATGGTGGAAGCTTATCTCTGAGAAGAGATGTGACAGATACGCTCATTCATGAGAATATGTTGGTGTTTAAAATGAGACTCTAGAGGAATTTTTAACATAAATAAAATCCAAAACCCTAACCCCGAAAGATGAAAATCCAACAGGTTTGTGGACTTCGTTTTGGATAGTTTGGCGTATCAACTTCTTGTGGGCGTAACTTTAGAATACAATCTTCTTTTGGGGCACATGATAGGTAGTTGGAAAGTTATTTATGAGGATATTCATTTCATGGGATCAATCATTCCTCTGGTCATAATTGAGGCACCCGATCATGAAAAAACGACATTTAGGCCCTCAAAGTAACCTAGAAGTTTAGGACCCAAAAAACTGCTAAAAATAGTAAATTGCCAAACAACTATTTTGAGATAGATGGAATAGGTGGGTGGCCACCGATATCCACTTGGATCAGTTTCTCAAGAAACATAACATGAATCATTCTTGATTCCATGGTTGGGATTCTTTAACATCCAAGTGGGATACACGTGCCATGAGTAAGTTTTGTGCACTAGAAATGGTCTTCAAGGTCTAAACATAGTTCGAGTGGAGGTGATACAGATTCATAAATGGACAAAAATGAAATATAGAGTTACACAAAAAACACAGAGATATAGTGAAACTTGACTTCTATTAATAAATGAAATATGTTGAATTGTAAAAATGCAAAATGAAACAAATTCGCTCGAATGGTGGTAGTTTATCTCTAAGAAGAGATGTGACCGCTATGTGCATTCGCTAGAGCGTATTAAAATGAGGCTAAAAGTATTTTTTTATCATAAATAATAAATAAGGAAACCCTAAACATCCAAAAACCTAACCCTAGGATATGAAACTCCAAAAGGCTTGTGGGCCTTGATGAGGTTAGTTGGTATGCCAACTTCCTAAGGTTGTAACTTTTGCATATGATCTATATTTGGCATATTTGATATCCCATTGGAAAGGTATAGATGAGAATTACACATTCATAATGGAATATACCATGTATGTATATATATTGTTGGCGTTGTCGTGCCCAAAAAATGTTGTTTAGGGACTCAAAACAGCCCCGAAACTTCAAGACCCAAAAAAATGTACAAAATTTTCCAAAATGAAAAATTGTGCTTTGAGCCAATGGAATAGACCTAGATTGATCCTGCCCCTTTAGGAAGTAATGGTATCCATTTCATTGAGTTCCCCCATCAAATGGGGAAACTTTTGTTGAACTTGGCCCCGGGTGAGAGCCCTACTTTGACAACCCAATAAATTTGGATCCTCTGTTGGAGAGTTCCCTTAACCTGTGTGTCCAAGATATGATCAATGGTTTCCTATTCCATACAGTCAAGGTTGAGATTTGAAGGTGTCAAATTCTCTGCAATATTTTATTTGTCCAATAATGGTGGAAAGTATGGTCGAAGGAGGTCCACATTGAAGAGTAGGTGCAAGCCTAGGAAGGGGGGAATAGTTAGCTCAAAATCATTGTCACCCACAACCTTGGTGATGGTTTAAGGACCATAGAGAAGTGGTAGAATATTTCTATGGGGTTTTGTAAGGAAATCCTTCTACAAATGTAAACAAACCTTGTCTTCCACTTGAAACTTGTGTGGCACCTGGTGTTGATCATGGCATTGCTTGTACTTAGCCTTGGATTTCTACAAAATATCATGGAACTATTGGTTGATGTGATAAATTCGTTCAATAAAATTGGTGGCTTTGTCATCCTTAGACTGAAAATGGGAAAATTATTATTGTGTGGCTGCAAGGGGTAGTGCTACATCAACGGGACCCAATGATTGAAATCCCATCCCCGCTAAGAAGGGGTTGTCACTAGTCGAGCTATGGAGAGATTTGTTATAGTTGTGATGAACATAGGAGATAATGTCATCCCATGTGCATGGATTTTGGAGTTTTACATGCACAATATATGCATGATCATCCTATTAATGACCTATGTTTGGCCATCAGTTTTGGGGTGGAAGGCAGTGGATTTGTTGATCTTGGTGTCCAACAGTGACCAGATCCTTGAGCAAAATGTTCTTATGAACCTGTTGACCCGATATTAGATGTTGGTCCGTGTCATCCAAAAATGTACCCACACCCATTTGAAGAAGAGATTGATATTGGACTCCACTGCAGTACTCTTCTTGCAGGTTGTTAGAATGGCCATCTTACAAGATCGATCAACCACCACAAAAACATAGTCATTGCCCTGCTTGGTTGACGGAAGGAAAAATATGTAGTCCATCGAGATGGATTCCTAGAGCCCGTCAAGAGTAGGAATAGGGGTTTACAGGCCTTTCTTCTTAATTGATGGTTTGGAAATAACATATGCAGTGCAATACCGAATGTACTTGTTGACTTTCTATCAAAGTTTCGACCAATAGAAATACTTTTGCAACATTGCCATTGTCTTTCCATCCAACTATAGTGAGATTCCCAAATCATCTTTTCCTGATCACTTGAAGGAACACAGAGATGGCCTAGATGGCATAAAATTTTGTCTTGAAGATAAAATTCAGTGACGGGCATGCCTACACCTCGCTTCTGGTAAGTGGTAGCAAAGTCAGGATCGCTCTCGTAGAGTTTGGGCCACCTGGAGGCCTCATGTACGTAGGAGTGGAGCACCATGGTTAATGTTGCAACTGGAGGTGAACTCAGGTAGTCAAAAACATGATTGGTGTTCCCCGTCTTATATGTGATGTTGAGATGAAACTGCTACAAGTATGTGGACCACTTTTGATGGCAGTTGTTCTACAATTTACCTTGTGTTTCCATGAACTACAAAGGCTATTGATCAATGAGGATGATTGTATCCTTCTCGAGAATGTAATGCTTCCATTGGAGGTAGGATTGTAAAATGGAATACATTTCTTTCTCATAACTTGGATACTAATGGATGGCATCTGATAGTGTCTCACTATGATAGGCCATTGGATGACCATGTTGAGTGAGAACTGTAGCCACAACATAATATAATGAATTTTTCTTAATCTCAAGATGTTGTTGCAGATCGAGTAATGAGAGCATCGAGGCTAATAAAAAGAGATGTTTCATATCATCGAACGTTTTTTTTTGCAACTGTCCCCACATTAAATTTTCTTTTCCACCACCCTTGGTCACTTGGCTAAGGACCCATGTGATATGGGAGAATCCCAACATGAACCTACGATATAAATTGGCATGTCCCAAGAAACTTCATATCTCGGTTAGAGTGGTCGAGGCTGGCCAGTCATGAATGACATGGATATTGGCTAGATCCACATGCACACCATGCTCATCAACAATGTATCTTAGGTATTGGACCATGTTCATGCCGAGGAGTATTTTTACAACTTAGAATATAGCTTGTGTTGTCACAGAGTGTGAAGGACATGTTGAATATGATGCAAGTGTTCTTCCCAATTATTTTCAAACGTAAGAATACCATCCACATATACCGCCACAAAATAATTGGTGAAAGGTCATAATACATCATCCATAAACCTCATGAAAGTGGTTGGGGAATTCGTAAAACCAAAGGGCATGACCAACCATTCAAAAATACCTTCTTTGGACTTGAAATAAGACTTCTATACATAATTTTGTTATATTGGGACCTGGTGGTAGCCAAACTTTAGGTCAATATTACTGAATTACTTGGATTCCTTGAGTTGTTCATGAAGGTCGTCAATTCGGGGAATTGGGTACTGATTCCTTACGGTGATTTTGTTTAGGGCCCTATAATCAATGAAAATTATCCAGGTCCCATATTTCTTCTGCACAAGTACAATTGGGCTTCTACAGGATGAGGATATTGGTTGGAAGTGCCCTTTTTTGAGTAGCTCTTGGATCTGGCACTTGATTTCCTCATTTTACATAAGAGAGCGAATATAGACTAGTGCATTGGGTAGAGCTGCATTGGGATTCATATCGATTGAATGTTTGACCTAACATTTTAGAGGTACCCCAATGGGTGAGGAGAATATATCTTTGTATTCCTCCACAAATTTGTCCACCTGTTTCTGCTACATGGAGAGGCCCTATGTGGAGGTCATGGATATGTCCATGACCTTCTGTTCACTTTGAGATCAAATCATAAAGAATAAAAAATTCTTGGTCTAGGAAATGACCTTCCTGCATTACTTAGTAGAGATCAATATGGGGGTAAGCAGAGCTACCTCTTGTATCATGTACAATTGTCTACCCAAAGAAATAATAACACTACAAGTTCTAGACTCATATAAAACATGGAATTTCCACAAGTAAGGTTGGCCTAAAAGAACATGACAAATTTCAAGGGGGGAAATATCACAGAATATCTCATCCTTGAAGGGATTTATGCCATAGGGAAAATGACACTGTTGGATGACATGGAGATCTCTCCCTTATTGGAGACACCCGATGGTGTAAGTTTTTGGATGTTGTGTTGTCGACATGTCCAACTGTTTGGTGACCTCTATTGAGTTGAGGTTCTTTTGACTTCCTCTATCGACAATGAGGTACATCGGAGCACCCTTTACCCACATCTGCAAGTGGAAAAGGTCCTCACCTTGATTTGGTTCTTCGGGTTCACTTGGATATACCTTGGTGGAAGCAACAATAGAACTGGGTTATGCAACAATGATCCACTTCCTATAATGTCCCCAACTACGATGGGTGGAAATATTATGTTTTCTCCCCAAATTATTATTTTTGTTTGTGTGATATTATCAAACTCTCTGTTGAAAATTCCTTACAAACAATTTGCATATGTCACCAAGATAGAAATATTTTCAAATATATCACATGCACCCATTACACATAGAATAGATAAGATATCCATGGCATCTTATTATGGTGTGGAATCCAAATCACAAAAAATACAAAGATCCTTATTGGTTGTAACAACAAATGCAAAAACTCCTAAACACACAGATCTATTGGCTGTCAAGTAGCTGCAATATCTACTAACAAGAAGAACAATAAACATTTTAATGATGTGTAATATCTCATCAATATATTTCTTCCCCTGGACTATCTAACCTTCGCTGGTGTGAAATCAATCTTCTCCACAAAACACCTACCATTGTGATATGTTCGTCTGTAACTCAACAAACCTACAACCCCAATTCTCAGAGATCCTCACTGGATGAGGTTGCATAACAAGTGGGCTCTCATGAGACTAGGATGAACAACATGTAGGGCCTCGTGGGCTTCCCTGTGTTGAACCCGCGAGGGTGTCTCCTGTCACTATTTTCCCGAAACCCTTCTGGTATCTACAAAATCGACTATTGGCCTCCTTAAGAAAAATCCATCAACTCCATATACATGTCTATCTACCTCCAACCAAAAAAAACTCAATTTAAGCTCTAATGGAAATCTTATATGGATTTCCCTCTCATCTAAGCTCCAATGCAAATCCTGGATGGATTCCCCTCTTGTATAACTAGGGTGGATATTGCACCACTGAAACCAAACCAATAGTGGAAGGGTTTTTCTAAACACTAACGAAATAATGGCTCCAAGAGCACCTCCAAAATGAGAGATCAGATAATAATTCCAAAGTGAGGCGCTACCCCTCCTATTATCCTTTCTCCATGCCTTCTATAACTTTATCTTTTTTTACGGAAACAAATGTAACCCTTATCCCCTTTTTAACTAAATCAAATATGACCCTTATCCACTTTTTTCTTTCACTTTAGGAATAAAATTCACTTTTAATAATAATAGATAAGTAACTTATTAATCTAATGTCACTTTAAATACATAAAATCTCCTAACTAAGTGACATTAAATAACCCCTTTTGACTCCCTTTTTCTTCACTGACAAGACACAAAAGTCATTTTAATTGTCGAACAGGGGAATCCAAAAATGGGGATATAACACTTCCCCCTGTCTTTTTTTTTATTCTAAGACGGAACCCACATTTGTATCTAAGGCTTTCAACTTGACCACCAACAACCTCTTGAAGTGAAGTTCATTGGTGATATTCTAGGGATTTTTATGGAATTCACACCACTTTCCAGTGTCTTTCTTCGTCTTCGAATTACCCTTCTTTGTTGGAGGCTTGGATTGGTTGTCCTACAGTGATCCATCCTTGCTTTGTATTTTTTTTTTCAGTTTGGGGCTTCCTTTTCCCTAATTCTGCTATGAGGAATTCACAGATCCAAACTTGCACTTCTTTTATTTAATTTTTTTCTCAATTTTGATGACATATCGATAAGTCGTGCCCAGTGATGAGATGTATAGAAACTCCACTTTTGTTGGGATGTATTGATGCAGACTGTTGTGATACCTGAGCACTAGATGTCATTCAAAGTCTTTTATACCCATCTTGGTGTGCAGGGTAAGGAAGACATTTGTGAACTCTAGTACTATTTGGTCTCTTTCCTCCCACAACATGGTCCATTTTGTATATTGATCATCGTAGATTCCAATAGGGAAATATTGTTCCTTAATAGCATCCCTAAAAGAACCCCAAGTGGGTATGACTGAAAACAATGTGGATTTATGCATGGCCTTTTTCTCACATTAAGTATCCCACCAATCCTTGATATGGAGGACAACCTTAAGGAGCACAAAGGTGATGTTTTCTCTATCGAAAAAATTATGGATAGAAAAAAACCCTTTGAGTGATTCAACCATTTATCTATGGAAGCTACATCTATCTGAAATTCAAATATAGGAGTATCAAAACTAACTTGTACCTTGAAGGGGTGGTGTTTCCAAAGAAGTCTATTGACAAAGATGTGTATCCATCATATCATTCCTTTGTTGTGTGAGGTCTTCCTTGAGCAACAGTTTAATAGGATCTCTTGATCTGTCGTATCTATTTTCTTATTCTATGGGAGGCCATCAGGGTCAACAAGGATGTTCTTGCAAAGGTTCAAATAGTTCGATTCCAAACTCTTTATACCCTGACCTCATTGGGGACATGCAGAAAGAAATAGATAAACATCATACCACTTTGATACCATTGATCTGGATTTATAAATGGAACAAAATGAAATACATAGTTATAAAAAGAACATAGAGATACAATTAAACTTGACTTCTATTAATAAATGAAATGTGTTGAACGGTAAAAATGTAGAATGAAACAAACTCGCTTGAATGGTGATAGCTTATCTCTAAGAAGAGATGTGACGACTATGTGCATTTTCTAAAACGTATTACAATGATGACGAACAAAAAGTTTTTATCATAAAGAAGCAATGAGGAAACCCTAAACATATAAAACCATAACCCTAGGAGATGAAATGCCAAAAGGCTTGTGGACCCCAATGGGGTTAGTTGGTATGACAACTTCCTGAGGTCTTAAATTTTTCATATGATCTCCATTTTGCATGCTTGATAGTTCATTGGAAAGGTGTAGCCAAGAAGTAAACAATAGGATCATCCCTGATGCTTCATTTGACTACCATATGGGTTTTATCGTGCCCAAAAAATGTTGTTTAAGGCCTCAAAACGTCCCCAGAAGTTCAGGACTCAAAAAAGTGTAGAAAAACTTCCAAAATGAAAAATTGTTCTTTGAGCCAGTGGAATAATTGGGTGGCCATTGATATCCACCTGGATTAGGAGGTTAAAAGAGGCTCAAGCCCTAAATGAGCCTCTTATATATCTAGTTATATAGTTAAGGAATAAAACACATGGGACTTAGGCCATAAATGGCACTTTTCATGCTCAATCGTCTTGAACAACATTTTCAAATCATAACATAAACCTTATCTAGGGGATCTTTGGCATCAAATTTGGATATGGGTTCCAATAGGAGATTTTGTGCACTGAGTATAGTCCATAGGTTCTTAAGCATGATCAAGGAAGTGGAAAAATCACCTTGAGATATTTTTGAATATTCTCAGGCTCAAGAGCCTTAAACAAGTCCTTGTACTCAGACATGAGTAATTTGGAGGGGTTCCTTGTAGGCCTTTGAGTGGGATATAAGTGTCATGAGTACATTTTGTGCACTAGAAATGGGTTTATACATTTCCACATGGTAAAGGGAGTAAACAAGGGCCTTAAGACCTAATTGAACATTCTCGAGTTCAAGAAGCATGAAAACAACCTAGACATAGTGATATGAGCCCTCACAAGGGTTATTTTCCCTAAGAGTTGGATATAGATTATGTTAATATGCTTCATGCACCATGGAAGGATATTGAGCCCTTAACCATAGTCATGGTAGAAAAATAATATCATCTTGCACTTGACACTAGTTAGGTGAGGGAAATAACAACCTCAAGCTCTAAGCATATTGTCTCAATATCAAACACCATGAACATATCCTTATACCACCAAACAAGAGCACGGATGGTTTGTTGGGCTCTTGATCATCATCAAAGACTAAAAACTAGTGCCTTATGATCTTATTGAAGATTATTGATATCAAGAGCCTTGAACTAACACATAGGAACTTGGTAAGGGGTCTTTGGCATCTAAATAAGATACAAACACCATGAGTAGGTTTTGTGCACTACAAATGTGTGTAGATGCATGAACATGGTTAGGGGAACATAATGGCCTTATACCTTATTAAAACTTTTAGAGTTTGAGTACCATTTACAACACCCAAAAACCATGAAATATCCCTCTCTAGAGATTCCCTATTATCCAAGTTGAATAAGCATGTCATTATGAGGTATTGGGAATCATGGATGCATCTTTGGTTTTGACCATAGTTGGGAGAGGGAAATACCAGCCTCTGTACCTAAACCTTGCTTCTCAAACTATAGCACCATAACAAAATCATAAAACCACCACACAAGAACATGGATAGTTGGTGGGGCCTTCACCATCATCAAAGACTAAAACAAAGTTTCTTAGGATGTTGCTAAAGCTTCTTGAGATCAATAGCTTGAGCAAGTATTAAAACCAACATATAGGAACTTTGTAGGGGGTGTTTGGCCTCTAAGTGGGATACATTCACACAACCTTACTCCCTAATTAATACTTCTCAAGCTCAAGAACCATGAACAACGCTTGGAAACAATGGCATGATCCCTCTCGAAGGAGTGTTTGACATTTGCATTGAATATTAGTGGCATTATGAGGTCTTAGTCATCATGGATGGGCCTTGGGTCCATAACCATATTTTGGGAAGGGAAAAAATATCCTCAATCCCTATACCTTTCTTCTTAGGGTTAAGTTCCATAGAAAATTCCTCAAGCTACCACATTATACCTATATTGGTTATCAATTTCATCCAATGGTGTTATGGGCACCACAATTATATTAGTTGTGCACCAAAATATTGGGTGTAGAGGTGTAACCAAGGCCATGGGACAAAAGAAATGATGTTTTTTCCCCTACATGATGCTTCTTGGTCTTAATCACCATAGAAAACACCTAAAAAGAATAAAACATTGATATCTTAGGAAATTTTCAACAACGATTGGTTTACATAGGGACATTATTATGTTTTCAGCAACACTAATGGATCTTTGCATTTTAACAATGGCGAGATAAGTTTAATAAGGGCCTCGAGCATTTAGTGGTTGGATTGCCTCTTTTCCTATATCTATTGGATGAGTTGGCTACTTTGGTTTTAGCTTCAGATTGGGAAACCTTCTGGTTCGAGTTCCATAGAAAAAACACCCATTTTCCTAGCTCCCTATTCTTATCTTCATTTTCAACCATGTTTTTAAATATGAACACATATTCATTGGTGGCACTTTTAGATATTTGTATGCATACTCTAAAGATATACATTTTCTAAGAAAAAAAGATACTGTTTTCTAGATTTTGTTGATTTTTTTGTGCATATATCATAATTATGAAATAAATAGGTCCTTTATTTTTGGCATCAAAAAAATACCAAATTAAATTTAAAAAATATGGGAAAGAATCGGTTGATATGTATAACTATACATAGTTTCAATAAATCACATTTATATACTAAAGTGATGTCTTATCAAACATATACATTATACTTTAGAGGAAAATTAATATACCAATGTTAAAAAGAATGTGAATTTTTAGTTATATATCAATTTTTCATAAATAAAAGTTATATATTATAGAAGCTTGTTACCCCCAAACCCAGGGGTAACTAAGGATATCATGTCTCGAGGCCCAAATGTTGTAGACATGGAATTTTGAGACCTATATGGAAAGACAATACCCCTGGAGGGGCCCTTCTTTTCATTGATGCATTCTACACATCACCACCAACAACATACATCACACTGGTCTAGTTCCCACAAGGCAACATATATTGCTCCATGAGGTAATGAGTCTAGGTATCATGTTACATATCACTTTGATATTTAAAGCATTTGAACATATTGCAAATGATCTTTCTCAATTTTAGAACATTTTCTTCAAATTTATGCTCTTTGCCTTATTCAAACCTGAGGGGGGTGTCATTGTGTCCTATTAAGTTGGTTTCCCTCAGGAATAGGTTGCTACTAGCTGGCTCCTCGAAAATTCATCATCCATTCCCTACCATAGTTTTCACTTTCCATACCATTTTCCCTCCATCTCCCCAACCTTTTAGGATATTCGAGTGTATTGACCCAAGAAGGGATTGTACCTTACCTCATGTGAAGAAGGTTTAAAGGCCCATAAGGGTAAAAGTAGTTGGAAAAAGATAAAAGACAATCATAAAACCTTTGAGATGCTTCACCCAAGGATCCTCGAGAAAGAAATCAAACACTTCTCTGTAAGAATAGGGGACCCACAAAATGAATGATAATGAATACTCAAGGTGTTAGTTGGTGGATAGGTGTAATATACTAGATATAAAAAGTATGCATAACAGAAATAAAATGATAGAAATGGAAGAATAACAACAATATAACCAGAATAATCACCACAATAACACTGAAATGATATAAGAATAACAAAATAAATAACACTTTGATTCTGAGAGAAATGATCACGAGCCTTTTCGAGGGGGCAACCTCCAGTCAAGCAGAGCTCTATTAAAATAATATCCAAGCTAGGGTTCTCATACCCTCGACTCCTATTTATACTAAATATGTCTATCAAAAGAAGCATCTAGAGCAAGATCCTTCTAGAAGCAGAAGCTTCAATTGGGTCTTCTTACATTCGACTTATTCTATTTTATTGCAAGGCCTTATTAATATTGACATTTATTACATCTGAATATATTTCTCTACCTATGTGTGGGTTAGGACCCTAACATGTCCTCCCCCTTAAAAATAGCCTTGTCCTTAAGGCTTGAGATGTGGAAATTGTTGCAGAATGGTAGCTAGTTCCCAAGTGGCATCTGCTGGACTTGTATCTTTCCACTGGATTAAAACTTCCTTGATGGTTCTTTGATGCAGGCGATGCTCACGTTGGTCCAAAACTGCTTGTGGTTGTAGCCAAATGGATCCTTCTTCGGCTAACTCGGCAAGGTTGGTTTGAATTTGGCACTTAGTTCTGATCACCTTCTTTGAGTAGGAAACATGAAAAACAGGATGTAGCTTCGAATGTCTGGGAAAAGCTAACTGATAGGCCACCTATCCCACACACTTGAGAACTATATAAGGACCATAAAATTTAGGTGCTAGCTTCTGAAAATGCTCGGCCTTGAGGGAATTCTTCTTGTAAGGTTGCAGGCGAAGAAACACCTGATCCCCTTATTCAAATTGACATTCAGAGCGACCTTGATCTGCTTGTTGCTTCATGTGATTCTGTGCCATGACCAAATTATCTTTGAGGGTACAAAGAATATCCTCTCGAATTGTAAGTGTTTGGTCAACCGCCTGGACCTTTGAGACACCAGGTAAGTATGAGAGAACTGAAGGTGGCTTCTGTCCATATACCACTTCAAAAGGAGTCATCTGTGTAGCTGTATGGTATGAAGTGTTGTACAACCATTCAGCTAGGGGTAACCTTTGAGATAATTGATTTTTATTTTTTCAAAGAAAAACACCTCAAATATGTTTGCAAACACTTGTTGACAACCTCTGTTTGACCATCAGTCTAGGGATGATAAGCTGTAATGAGATGCAATTGGGTGCCTTGTAGCTTGAACAGTTCTTGCCAAAAATTGCTTGTAAAAGTTGGGTCACGATTAGAAACAATAGAGTGTGGCATTCCATGGATATTGAAGACCTGATACATGAAACTTTGAGCCACCGTGGATGTTGTAAACGGGTGTTGAAGAGCACAAAAATGATCATACTTGGAAAGACGATCAACAACCACCATGGTGACCGATTTATTTCCCGATTTGGGTAAGCCTATAATAAAATGCATAGAGATGTCCTTCCAAATAGAAGGTGGAATCGGGAGAAGTTGTAGTGTGCCTAGAGATTTGACTATTTCTCCCTTGTTGCATTGACACACATCACATTCGGCGAAAAAATTACGAATGTCCTATTTCATACCATCCCAGAAAAAAGAATGTGTAACCCTGTCATAGGTTTTGGTGAACCATGAGTGCCCTATTGTCGGTGTAGCATGAAGCTTAGAAAGTACCATGGATTTAATCTTTGATTGTTTACTTAAATATACACGACCTTTATATCGAAGCTCATCATGGAGCCAAGAGTACCCTGGGGAAGCTGGAGCACTAGACTGTAATTGTTGGATCAACTACAAACTTTTGGGATCTTATAGCCATTCTTGGAGACCATCTTGGAGCCAATCTGGTACAATGAAGGAAAGAGAGAAAAGGGATCCTTCATCTTCATATTTGCGGGAAAGTGCATCTGCAACCACATTTTCTTTTCCTTTCTTGTAAATTATCTCATAATCATAGCCAAATACCTTAGTTACCCATTTTTGTTGCTCCGGGGAGGAAATGTGTTGTTCCAAAAAATACTTTAGGCTCTGATGGTCTGTCTTAATTTGGAAGCGTTTCCCTAATAGATAAGTGTGCCACAAATCAACGACATGCATAATAGACAACATTTCCTTTTCATAGATAGATTTGCCCAGATTTCTTTCAGATAATTGCTTGCTGGTAAAGGCCAAAGGCCGACCCTCTTACATAAGAACAACACCAATTCCTTTCCCTGAAGCATCACAGTCGAATACAAAGGTCTTTGTGAAATCAAGAAGGGCCAGGATTAAAGTGGTGCACATGGCCATCTTCAAGGTTTGAAAAGCTTGAGCAACAGTTGGAGTCCAAGTGAAAGAGTTCTTTTTTAGGAGAGTAGTGAGAGGTGCTGCAATCTTTCCGCAGTTCTTAACAAACTTGCGATAATAACCTGTTAAGCCCAGAAATCCACACAAGATTTTGAGAGTCTTTGGGTGAGGCCAGTCTTGCATAGCTTCAATATTTTTAGGATCCACTCTCAATCTGTCCTTGCCAACCATATGACCCAAGTACTGTACTTCTGAGGCACTGAAATCACGCTTAGACTTTTTCAAGAAAAGTTGGTGCTGAGAGAGTAGATGGAGAACTCGATCCACATGAGAAAGATGTTCAGTGCATGAATTTATATAGATGAGGATATCATGAAATAAAACTAATACAAAATGACGGAGAAAAGGACAGAAGACCTGATTCATGAGGCTTTGGAAGGTGGAGGGGGCATTACACAAGCCAAAGGGCATGACCAAAAACTCATAGTGGCCCTCATGAGTTCTAAAGGAAGTCTTGGGAATGTCTGCTGCTTTCATACGTATCTGGTGGTAGCCCGAATGAAGATCAAGTTTAGTAAAGAATTGGGTGCCACTCAGTTCATCCAAGAGGTCATCTATGATAATAATGGGAAATTTGTCTTTAATGGTAAGTTTGTTGAGGGCACGAAAGTCAGGACACATTCACCAAGAACCTTCTTTCTTCAGGACCATGACCACAGGAGAAGAGTAGGGGCTCGTACTAGGGTGGATAACGCTTACATTAAGGAGTTCCTAGACCATTTTCTCAATTTCATTTTTTTTGGGAAAATGGTTAACGATACGGACAGATATTGGGAGGAAGGCTTCCGGGTACAAGGGGAATGGAATGATCATGAACACCATGTGAAGGAGGGAGTCCCTGAGGAGGGGAATATACCACTTGATGTTTAGAAAGGATGGCTTGGATGTCTTGTTGCACTGAGGGTGTTTTTGTTGCTTGGATGGCATGGAGTTGAGCAATAACACCAGAATGACCCTTTTTGAGCATATTTTCCATGCGATGGGAACTAATGACTAAGGTGAACCAATGATGATGCCTTGGAACTTATATTGGTGGCCCTCTTGGTCAAATTAAATAGTTAATTCCTCAAAATCCATGAGAATGGGACCCAAAGTCCTTAGCTAGCCTACATCCAACACAATTTCACACCCACCCATGTCTATAGCAAACATATGATATTTCAGGTGGTAGTACCCAATTTGGAGACACACATTTTCATAACGCCCTCCACCATTGGAAATCATGATTTGGAAATTATTGATGACATGGATGTAGCAATGAGTTATTTCACTTCTTTTTGGGTATCGATGAGACCATATTGCAAGGTTTTGAAGCGAGCTTCCAAGTCTTGGCTATGGGTATGGTCCATGAGGATGGGGGAACTGAAAAGGGCGAGCGGGGTAAAAAAAATTGCCAAAAAGTAATATGGATGAATGTGATAAGGGCGAAGAGATGAATCCAATGGAATAGGTCTCAAATAATGGTGAAAAGATTTCTAGACTTTTTTTTACACCTGCGGAGTTATACTCCAGTCTGAAGAACACTGCAGAGAGGAAATGCCCAAATGCTTAACTAGAAAGAAATGTGTATTTACTTGGAAACCCGAACACAGTTGCATGACAATAGATCTTTTTTTATTTAATTTGTTTATGTTTCTGTCCCCAAGGTTTAGGTATTCAAGGGTTCTATAGACAAGGGTTTTCCCTATGCTATAGCTCTCTGATATATGTGCGGGGTCCAATAGTAGTACTCGACCCAATATCTCAAGGCACTAACTAAGGAGGATAGACTGCACCCTTAGCCGTACTACCCGACTACCCAGGTACTAGAGAGTATCTTCTCAAGTGTTGTTCTCGGTGGCATTATAGCAGTCAGGCTATAGATCATTTTATCTAAAGAGGGCTTCAAGAAGTTTAGGCTGATTCGTACACAGGTTTTTTTTTATGCGCTACCACTTGAAGGGGTACCAACAGGGGTTACAAGGGTGGCCAACAGATGTGCTCTTAAGAACCACTTGTATTTCCTGCATGTATCAATCCCTCAACCGCAGGTTTATGCACATAATGACAAATATTTGTTGCTTAAAGATGTTGGAATACGTCTCTACGCTGAAAAAAATTACCCATAATTTCTGCCAAGGAAAGTGCTCTGATACCATTTGTAATATACCAGATATAAAAAGTATGCAGAACAAAAATTAAATGCTAGAAATGGTAGAAAAACAAAAATATAACCAGAATAATCATCGCAATAACACTTAAATGATATAAGAATAACAACATAAATAACACTTTGATTCTGAGAGAAATGTTGATGAGCCTCTTCGAGGGGGCAACCTCTAGTCGAGCAGAGCTCTATTACAATAATATCCAAGCTAGGGTTCTCACACCCTCGAATCCTATTTATACTAAATATGTCTATGAAAATAAGCATCTAGAGGAAGATCCTTCTAGAAGCGGAAGCTTCTATTAGGTCTTCTTACATTCGACTTATTCTATTTTATTGCAAGGCCTTATTAATATTGACCTTTATTACATATGAATATATTGTTCTGCCTATGTGCGGGTTAGGACCCTAACAATAGGAGATCTCATCACGAGTTGGCCTATCATGTTCACAAGTATTTGGTGGTGTGACATTACCATCATCTAGTCACCAAGCCAGGGAAGTCGCTCTCAGTTACATGACTCAGGGAAAGGGGTTCTCATCACGATCCAACCTTCTCATTTACGCGAGGTACTTGTGAATGACCCTGTTGTATATGGACACCAAGCTAGGACAGTGGCCTCCAACTTGTTCCCTGAAACATGAAAGAAAAAATGAAAGAAAAGGCTAGGAAGAAGAATGGAAAATGAATGGGCTTGGAAACAATTGCATTAAGGACAAGGTGCAACTCACCCTCCACAAAGGCACCCATAGGTAAGATAATAAAAACCCTTTTATGTCATGAACCGCATACCCAAAAGTTCACTCTGCACCATCTCACATACACACATGACTTGGATAGGCTCGACCTAGGAAACACCCTAGACTTGGGAGTTGTTACCCAATAGGGCATCCTGAGACCCTTCCCAAACCTAAATTTGGCAAGTTGTATAACTTCCTTGAGAATTTGATTTTTTTAGGGGGGTTGATGCACATGTTCGAGTGTTATGATTATTAGATGTGATTTACTTACTATGATACTTGTGACTCATGGGCCCTCGAAGGGCGTATATGTTTTCCTTTGCAGGACCTTACCCTGTGGACAGGTATTCATGAGGAGATGATCATTTTGGACCTTCATGAGGGCTTGAAGCCCAAGGATGGATGTAGAGGCCCCACGCTTGGGAAAAGATAGTGAATACCAATTTGCATAGTGAAGGAAGAGGATGTTGCCTTTGGAGGCACCCTGTCAGGCCTAGACGATGAGGGGCCACCTTTCCCCACCTATAAGTTGTATTTGGAGACTTTTCACGTCACCCTAGTAGCCCCATGATGTCAGCCATGGCTAGGATTTGACATTGAGAGATGTTGGGCTACAATTTTGGCACATGTGGCATGGAGGAGAGCCTTTGGAGGCGCAACATTTTGTTGTATGACCTCAACGTCTCATGGAGGAGGCCTAACATCAGCCTAAGAAGGATGATGTTACCCTATTTAGGGTTTATTTTGTGATAAATGATTTAAATTTGAGTTTTAAGAGAAAATTGACATGTAGGGTTTGTTTTGTGAAAAGACACAACTTTTGGGTAAATTAACCAGGATTTTGCATATAAATATGCCTGGCTAGTTTCATTTTTTGATCATAACTCACCTCTCACAAGAGGGGGAATGAAATTGGCACCATTTTGGGGGTAATTGGCTGAAATTTTGAGGAACACTTGCTTGGAGACTTGTTTGGATTCTTTGTGGATAATTTACTATTGGAATTTTGTCAAATCTAGGTTTTTTATGCTTGATTATTCTTGGTGAAGTAAGTAAATCTGCAATTTTTGTTTCATGATAAATGTTTATGGTATGTTTACTTGTTCATATTTAAGATTATGAAATTTTTTTCTTAAAAAACCTTGGAGTAAGAAACATAAGGTGCTTCTTTCCTGCTCTTTGTTTTGCTAGTATTGCCTAAGAAGATCTTGTCTAGACAAACTTCTAGAGATCTAAAGTCCTACACTTTCAAAGCTTTGTCTAGTTATTATTGCATTAAATATATTTCAAGAGTCTAAGGATAAGATATCTCTCTAGGGCCTAGAAGTGTCTACACCCTAGATGAACCTTCTCTTAAGGGTTTGGTACTTGAGGAATTAAGGTTCTACTCCTCACGCTTCCACCTTTTAATCTCTTAGACAAATATTGTAACACACCTGATCTCTGAGTACCTTCCCTAGGGATGGGGTATTCATATTTCGTTGTGGCTCCATCCTTCGAGCCTTTCACCTTGCATGTGATGTTGTGTCCCAAACTCCCAAATTCCCGTAGTCCTGGACTTTCGAAGGGGTCCACTCTCACGGAGTGACGTACTAGATGCAATGAAAATTACTAGTGGGTCCTGAATACACCTTCCTCCATATTGGTGAAACGATTAGTTACTAGAGGGGACATTTGACAAGACAGAGAGGACACATGGCCCATACCTAGGGATTCACGTATTGTATCCAAGTGAGTCCACGTCACCCTGGGTGACATTGGCATATCGCTTCACCCGACTGATCACCTTCTCAGTCCCTCGATCCTATGGTTACGGTGCATCCACGTAACCCCTATATCCACGGCCTCCGTTACTTAGTACCTTTGGTGTTCGAGGATATTGAGGTTATTCTCTCATAGATACGATGGCTAGGAAAGAAATCGAAGGATCCCTAGATCTACGATCTAGGTCGCTTCATGGCTCTGACCTTCACAGGTTTTGGATTTGCTGCCACTCCATTCTCCTGAAGAAGGACTTCATCAAAGTATCGTACATGGGTCCCTCCTTCTGAACGATCACATGGTTACATGGGGATCCTGTGATCTCCCCAGATCTATGGCTCTCCTTAATCTATAACTTCATCTTTCGGGGAGTTTGATGCTATAGCATCTCCCTTCTCCCAAAGTGGAACTTCACCGAAGTCATCTCGGTGTAGATCCGATGACTGAGATAACATCTGATCATTCTTTATCAATGCTTTACGTTACTTTGCACTGAAGAGTACAATATCGGTTAGTTGGTGAGACATACCCCTCTATCCAATAGAATAACCACCCATTGTTGGTCAACTTTGTCGGTAACTGAAACTCTCGGTTACCTTAGGCCAGTTTATGACTAGTAGGGTCAACAATACCCTGAAGTCCCAGACTTTCAGAGCTTCAAATCCAGAAGGGCTTATCTCCCTTAGACTTAGCGTAGGGTTCCTAGGTGTTGTTCATATCGGTCCTTCTAAACTCTCGCGATTTAAACATGAATCTCTTCATCATAAAATTGTTAAGGACTTGGGCATGATATCTCGGTCACACCACAAGGAGTCTAAAGAAGATATCCTCTTCAGACCGACAGGGCCAAATTGACGCAATGCTTTATATCCCAACCTGTCTACAGGTTTACGTCCCAAGACACCTCAAAGGCTAAGCTAGTTCATATAGACAATCGATCAGAAGCATAAGTTCACAAGAAGATAATGCATACACATAGCTTGATCATTCAATACAAAAACCATTTGTATATATATATATATATATATATATATATATATACAGGCATTCACCCATTATTTCATTTCAATGCACAAAGTATGAAAACACTTATCAGAACTAGAAGACGTGATGTGACTGCTAAAAGGGGTGTTCGTTTCCACCCAACCATAGGCTTAGTCACTCCTAACGGATTTACCATTGGCCACCCCCGATCTAGACCATGATGCTCTGAGAGAGAACTCTTCCTTTTGGCTCAACAATAATTAGGGATGGAGGTTACACTCCTCCTCCCATAGGATCTTGGCAATAGATCTTCTCTACACCAAGCAAGGAGGTCTTCCTTAGTACTTCCTCAGTCACTCATCAACCTCATTCAAACTTGAGGGGGGTGTCATTGTGTCCTAGTAAGTTGGTTTCCCTCGAGAATAGGTTGCTACTGGGTGGTTCCTTGAAAATTCATCGTTCATTCCCTACCATACTTTTCACTTTCCATACCATTTTCCCTCTCTCTCCCCATCCTTTTGGGATCTTCAAGAGTATTGACCGAAGAAAGGATTGTACCTTACCTCGTGGGAAGAAGGGGTTGAAGGACCATAGGGTAAAATTAGTTGGAAAAAGATAAAATCCAATCATAAAACCTTTGAGATGATTCTCCTAGGGATCCCCGAGAAAGCGATGAAACACTTCTTTGTAGAATAGGGGACACACAAAATGAATGATAATGAATACTCAAGGTGTTAATTGGTCGATAGGAGGTCTCATCACGAGATTGACTATCATGATCATAAGTATTTAGCGGTATGAAATTACCATCATCTGGTCACCAAGCCAGGTTAGTGGCTCTCGATTACATGATTGGGGAAAAGGGGTCTCATCATTAGCCAGAATTCTCATTTCCATGAGGTACTTTTGAATGACACTATCGTATCTGGGAACCAAGCTAGGACAGTGGCCTCCAACTAGTTCTTTGAAACATGAAAGAAACAATGAAATCAAAGGCTAGGAAGAATAACAACAAACAAAGGGGCTTGGAAAAATTGCATTAAGGATAAGGTGAAACTCACCCTCCACAAAGGCACCCATAGGTAAGATAATACAAACCATTTTATGTCATGAACCCCATGCCCAAAATTTTATTCCACACCATTTCACATACACACGTGACTGGGATAGGCTACACCTAGGAAACACCTTATACTTGGGAGTTATTGATCCAATAGGGCATCCTACGACCCTTCCCAAACCTAAATTTGGCAAGTTGTATAAAGTCCTTGAGCATTTGTTTGGTTTAGGGGGGATTGATGCACATGTTCGAGTGCTTTGATTATTGGATGTGATTTAGTTAATATGATACTTGTGACTCATGGACCCATGGAGGGTGTATTTGTTTTCCTTTACAGGACCTTACCCAGTGGACATGTATTCATGAGGAGATGATCAGTTCGAATCTTCGTGAGGTCTTGAATCCCAAGGATGGATGCAGAGACCCCGGGCTTGGGGAAAGACAGTGACGACCATATTACATAGTGAATGAAGATGATGTTTCCTTTGGAGGCACACTGGCATGCCTAAATGATGACAGGACACCCTTCCCTACTTGGACGTTGGCTTTGGAGACCTTAGACATCACCCAAGGCTAGGGTTTGATATTGAGACATGTTGGGCTATAGCTTTGGCACATGTGGCATGGAGGAGGGCTTATCGAGGCCCAACATTTTGATAGATGACCTCAACATCTCATGGAGGAGGCCTAACATCACCCTAGGAAGGATGGTGTCACCCTCTTAAGGGTTTATTTTGTGATAAATGATTTAATTTTGAGTTTTAAAAGAAAATTGACATGTGGGCTCTGTTTTGTGAAAAGACACAACTTTTGCATAAATTAGCCAGGATTTGCCACATAAATATGGCTGGCTAGTTTCATTTTTTGATAATAAATCACCTCGCACAAGAGGGGGACTGGAATTGGCACCCTTTTTGGGCTACTTGGCTGCAATTTTGAGGCACACTTGCTTGGAGACTTGTTTGGATGCATTTTGGATCATTTCTTGGTGGAATTTTGGCAAATCTAGGTTTTTTATGCTTGATT
>ML821562.1:0-13917 GCA_009831015.1 Picea engelmannii
GCGCCAATTTCTCCACCATCTTTGTGGATACTAAGTTGTCAGTGCTCCCACTGTCAATTATCACCTTGCATACTCTGTCTTTAGTCTTGCAAGTTTTGAAGAGATTGTTCCTCTGCACTGGCCTTTCAACTTCTACCTCTGGTTTTAAGAGAACTTTCCTCAACATCAGGGATCTTCCATCCTCTGCTCCTTCTGCTTCCACATCTCTTCTCTGTGCTTCTGAAATGTGAGCTTCACCTCCTTATTTCTTTTTCTCAGGACATTCCCAAGACATGTGTCATGTCTTTCCACAAGCATAACATCTTACTTCTCCTCCTCCTCTTCCTCTTCCTCTAGAAAAATTTCTTCCACCACCTGTCTTTCTCGGGAACTTCCTCCTCTTTCCGATTGACTGTGTAGTTTTTCAGTCTCGTCCTTAGACTTATGTGTTCTATCATGGGTGACTCCCTTGCTTTTGTTTGGAACAGGGCCTTTTCGTCTCCATCGTTGGATTTGTTTTTTGGCCAACTTCTCCTCTGCCTTCAGCGCAAACTGATAAGCATCCTCCATTGTTCTTACTGACATCATGTTGAGTTCATCCTGGATTTCATATCTCAGGCCATTTATATATCTGGCAACCTTTTCTTCATCTCTCTCCCTTTGTCCAGTTTTGATGTTCAATGTATAGAACTCCTCCGTGTACTCCTTAACTGTCATCCCTTTTTGTCCTAGGTTATGCATTTTCCTGAACAGATTGATCTGATAATCCTTGGGTATGAACTTAGCCTTCAACTTGGCTACCTTTCTATCCCAGCTCTTTAACTTCTGCTTGCCTTTGCTTCTCCTCTCAGCCTGCAGTTCATCCCACCACAGCGTTGCATGTCCCTTTAGTCTGGTGACGGCATGTCTCACCCTCCTTTCTTCATCGACGTCTTCATAGTCGAAATATTTGTCCATTGATCTTATCCAATCTAATATCTCTTCAGCATCTAAATTGTTTTCATACATCGAGACCTCTATCTTGGCTCTGCCTCCCAATCTGGCAACTGCTCTCAGCAAGCGTTCCTCGGCAACATCCTCTCCTGCAGCTTCTCCGATGACATTCTCGCCCACTGCTTCTTCGTTTTCTGCATCGATGACGTCTCCAACATCAAGTGCTCGTCTCTGCGTTGCCTCCATCACAACGAATCTTGCACAAAGTTCTTGCATCTCCCTTTCTACAACTCGATTGGCCAAAGGTGGTTCCACTCGTCTCCTTGGTGGCATTGCGTTGACTGTCTGTCACACACAGAGTACAACTTCGGGTTTTTTTGTCTCCTCTCTTTTGCATGTTGTCTGCAAGCAAAACTTCAGCTCTGATACCACTTGATGCAGACCCCCCTTCTCTCATAAGGGTTGCGCGACCTCCCGATCTAGGATCGATCAAGAAACTGAGTCTGATTAACTCTCTGGGTCTCTGCTATACCCCAAACCCACTTACACGGGTCTTTTCCCCAAATGCGCAGATCGTACGAGACCCACGGCTTCTCTCCTGAGCGTTGTTCGAACCTCAACGCTAAACAGGCGCTAGCTCTTCTCTGTTAAGCCCTTTCTCTCTTGTGACCATTGGCGATGACCTTCGTCCCCCCGATAACCGAAATCGCGATGACCCTAGATCTATAGTCCAGATCTTCCCTTGATCGACGGCTGCGATCAAATCGACGTTTCGCATTTCGCGACTTTGGAGTCTCCTTGCCTCCATTCTCCCGATAGCCAAAATTGCAATGGCACTGGAGCAACGGTCCAGATCTCTCCTTCGATCTGACAGTCACGATGACTTCGGGACTTCATGTTTCGTGAAGTCAAAAGACTTATCACCTTCGATTCTCCAATCCCCGAAATGTCGATATTTCGCCCTAGACAATCAACGGTCCAGATCTCTCCTAGATCCAACAACTCAGATCAAGTCACGGATTCGAGCTTCGCGAATTCTTAGCATTCTGCACTTTGACTTCTCCAAAGTGCGAGTCAGTGAAACGTTGATCGTTCATCACGCATCCCTCCGGATGGATGGTTCTGATTCTCTAGCGTTCAAATCGAACGGCTGAGATCTTTTCCCCCTTGCGCTTACACTATCTTCAGAGTTAGAATATCTTCTGGGTGTTCAAAGGTTCTGAACCTTTGCTCCTTCGACGAGTCTGATTCTTGGATCTCTTTAACACTTATGGAAAGTGTTATTCCTCCTGAGTTTGGTCTCGTTAAGACTTCGATTTCCCGCGGACTCCTTGCGTTTCAGAGATTTCTATAACTCATATCCTCAGGATTTCTCGAAGAGAAACTCCTCTCGCCCTCCTGGCATTCCCCTTTTCTGTTCTTCGACCTTTGTAAAGTCCCTTCGACACTTAATCGAATCTCGGATCTGTGCACTCCTTGCACCAGATCTTACGCAAGGTTTTGGGTTCTTGCAGATGACCGTGCACTCCTTGCACTAGTGTCTTTACACTCTTGCAAAGGGAAAATTTTGTGTTATCTCTTTTGAGCTTCGGAACCAAAACAGATTATGTCAACGCACTCCTTGCGTTGTGTACACACCTTGCACTACTTTCGCAAAAGAGAAACAATTGAAACTTATCCTAACATTCACAGTTCCATCTACTCATAACGAGATTCATTCATGAAAACACAATACAGAGTATTGCAAACAATGTTCACACCATGCATTGGATCAATTTTCCTCTGTTCTATTCCAAAATGAAAAATGGTTACAACTGTAAAATGAACAACTAAAAAATTGAATCTCCTACTAACTTGAAGCTAACCTCTACTCTACAGCCACTACCAACCAGCAACTGACTAGCCTCATTTGGGCATACAAAACTTTTATTTATCTCAAAGGGCTCTTAGGTTTTCCCCCTGGCTACTTGTCTACTCTATAACTTAACCTAACAACTCTTTAGACCAGTCGCATTCCAGAGCCATAGTGGAGTCTTCCACTTCGCTCGTAATCGTCCAAGTGTGCCTCCAGATTTTTCCAGCCTGATTTCAAGTGTGCCTCAAAAGATTAATTCCACGCTGAGTTAAGGCGGACTTCAAAATATCTGTTGTGACTGCCAGCGTTGAGCTTTCGTACAGATTCTTTGACGTTTATAGGTCTTGCTCCACGCGATTGCCAACGATGCTCTTGCATCACCGACTCAACCGAGTAGGTACTAGACCCCACCAACATGCAAGATTAAATTTTACTTTAAAAGAGTTTGACCAAAAACATTGGCAATTAATGGTAATGTTAAATTCTTAAAGTAAAAGGAAAAAAAAATATTAAAAAAATGTCAACTTTGAAGATAAAGGAAATGTCAAATTTTACTTAAATTTTTAACATTACCATTAATTGTTTTAGGATGTTTGAGTGGTTCCAACTTCATCAGACTTCATATGGAGAAAATAGAATATCATATTTCATTCAAAATCCAACAAACTTAACAATTTTCAGGATTTCAGGATTGGTAGGATTACAACATTTTCATTGGATTCTATCATGTATAAGGGTATGGGATTGGCATTTGATCAAGAGCACCAAGCCCTTTACGTACCTTGATGTTGGTGGTATTAATTGTTAAACTCCTCTTACATGGCCTTCGCAAAAATGTACCTTTCACTCAAACCAAAACCATTGATTAGACATGTTAAGTTTTATCTCCCATATTATAAGGGCTTAAATTAGGAAGTTTCAGCAAAATTGGGAGGTGTTCACTAATGTCTCTAGACGATCGAGGTAGAGGCGAAAAGCTAGACAAGAGACAAAGGGTTATACTAATGATGAGGATCCCAATATAAGTGATGGTGGTGCATTGTTCATTTATGTTTGTCATTTAAATGTTCTTGCTCATTTATTCATAATGTTTTCTTTCAAAGTTTCAATTATTTTTTGGAATCGTGGTTTGGAACCTTTAAAATATAATTTTTTTCATTAAAATTTAAATATTTTATGTAATTTTTAGTAAACCGATTCAATGAAATCAGAAATTTGAGTCCGAGTCCGAGTCCGAGTTGTAAATCTGAGTCCAAGTCCGAGTCCGAGTTGACCATCGACCGATTCTGAGGCCGAGTGCGAGTTTTGAAACATTGGTTTAAACCAAATTGTTTTGGCCAAGTCATGTGTGAAAGCAACAAGTTAATATTTATGTTACCCACGTGTTTCTATTAAGATGATATGCAATGCAAATTGTTGAACTATGGGTTGTAATTTGTCTAAGTCAATTCTTAACAACTCATGGCATACTTTGTAATCTTTTAATTACAAGCTAAAAAATAATAATAATATGTTTCTAATCGACAAAAGTTAAATAAAAATTAAAACAGTAAATTGACAAAAGTTGAATAAAAAGTATACGTTGTAATTTCTAGCTATCGTGTCATTTCCGTTGTAACATGGTTATTACTTATCTCACTAAAAGGTTGTAACATGGTTATTACTTATCTCACTAAAAGATCTTAACAAAGTTCCAAACAATCCCAAATTACTCGAAACAATATGAAGGGATAAGAATTGATCCAACTTTATCAAAGTCATTGTTAATGACTTGGACCAAAATTATTCAATCATTGCCTTATATTTGTCCCTCCTTTTTTCTCTTTCACAATAGGCAAGCATATCACAAGCAGAAATCGAACCTAAGTAGGATGGATAACAATATCTTGCTTTAACCACCCAAGCCAAACCATATGGACTACATTCCCCTATTTAATTACATGCCTGCATCATTTTGCTTATTTGGTGCTTTTCTATATGCCAAGTCATTATCAAGTTTTCCGCTGAATTTTGTTGAGTTTTCGAGTAAACTATATTTGGGTTTTTGAGTTCAAGTCATATGACTTTGCATTTGTTGAGTTCAAATCATGTGACTTCGATCATTTCAACTTTTGTTATGGCTCAATCGAAACATAGCGCCAAGACAAACTTAGATTTACTCGAAAGACATGAATGAATCAAACTTTATCAAACTCGCTAACAGACATTATTAACTTAATCCAGATTTGAGCAAACTATCAGCACTATCTAAATCTTGAATGACTTAGCATTTCTGAAAATTTAATATATTATCTATCATGCCAAGTTACCGTGGAGTTTTGGACTTTTGTTGATTTACCGAGTTGACTCTCTGTTCTTCGGTTGGACGAGTCCAAGTTGTGTCTTTGATTCTCTCAGCTTTTGTTATTGGTTTTAGTAGTAATTGTTGTACTAACAACCAAACTGCAGCAGCCTAGATTATATGCCCAAATTTCGAGGAGTGAAGCTCATCTCAAGTAAAAAACATGTTCCGTTCAGAAAATTACTCCATCTTTTGACTCCTCTAAAATGCCAAAATTTAAGTGCACTGGGATTGGTTCTTTGGCACGAGTCTTGAGAAAAACCCAAATCATTTTTATGAGCGCAAAATTTTGCACTCTTCTAACCTCTGCGAATTTACTTGCATCTGAAAAATGATGAATATCAAAGCATAAAAAAAACTCATAAATGTTTGAGACCAAACAAAAGCCATGTGTCCTTAGAAAAGCAGAGCATGTGCTTGATAAAAAAAACACGCAGGGACCCAGTAAAAATTTATACGATGTTCATGATAACCTTCTGCTATCATAACCACAAAATTAGAAAGCATTGCATCTTACGAGTATATACAGACAAAATAAATGCGATCTACTTTTCCAAAATAAAGCATTGAATGATAGGTACCAAACCGAACACGTAAAAATCATAACTCCAAATCTTGTATCCTTGCTGATTTTACATTTGACCTTTCCACAGAGAAAGATCCAAAAACATAAGAAACTTCCAATGGTTCCCCCCCCCCATCAGAATTTAGAGCAAACCTTGTTTAAAATATTTTAAAATAGTGAATTAAAACAAAATTGTGAAGAAATAGGATATAAAATAATGTTGCAAATATGAACCAAAAATAGCAAAGAAAACTCGATAAACAAGCTATGAAGTCTTCCGTCATATTTGGGGGTAAAACTGTCAAGCCTATAATAAGATCACAATCTGAATCTCCTCTTTCTAGGAGACCAAACAATAACTGTATGCCTCTTGCAAAGTTAGTCAGACTGGATTAACTAACTACACAGTTATAATCTCAAAATAGGGCTAATCAACCTTCATTATGGCTAACCATCCTGGCCAGGCCATTTGTAACTAAACCTGGTATTGAAGCTGACAGCTATGCACACAAGGTAGGAAGGTAAAAACACCTTTCCAGCATTGATTTCCTATAAGTTCAATAACCACGAAGACAACCAGCGTAAGTAACAGGACAGGTTATTACAGACCGCATAGAATATTACAGATAAGTTGACATTTTTGGGAACTGCTGTATGAGGAACAAATTAAGCCTTCCATGTACTGTCAAATATATCCTCAGTGCGTTTTTATGCTTATCTAACTTTTAACATGTTAGATAACTCTCGATTTTAAGTCCTGGATCTCTGTACTTCATCTTCTGGCTCCAATGCATCCTCAAAACGTGCATCATCAATTTGAAGCTGGGAGAATCAAGATCAATGGCAAAAGCATTAATCCAAGCTTATGTGAAATCGAAATACAATGCTGCCTTTGAAATCTAATTCTTCAAAACTTCAAAACTTCAACCAGCAATCTGAAGTTAGGAAAACCAAGATCCATAGCAAACGCAGTAACACAAGCTTAAAAAGAACTTGAAATCCAATGCTGCCTTTGAAATCAAAACTTCATTTAATAAACGATAAATGTTTATGGAATAAGCCAAAGACCTTTTGAACATTGAAATAAATGACAATCAATACAAACCTCTAAAATATTCTCATGTTTATGGAATAAGCCAAAGACAATTCTAACATTGAAATACATGATAATTAATACAAACCTCTAAAATATTCTCAAGTTTATGGAATAAGCCAAAGACCATTTGAACATTGAAATACATGATAATTAATACAAACCTCCAAAATATTCTCATGTAGGCTATGATCCAAGCCATTCGAATGACCAATATGATTAACCAACTCGTCTTCCTCGTAATCCCAATCACCTACGCCATGTTGCACTGACATGCCATTTACGGGCGAGTTTGGACACAGATGAAGGTAACCAGGTCAATCAAGTTGACAAGAATATTAAAAAGCGAATTAACACAGAAACATGGTAAGACCTACCTGCACCTAGATTTGCATTCATCATATCCTCTGAACTGAATATCCAGTCGCCTTCCCCCTCTAGCTCTGAAATTTAAAAAGAAAACTATTTACCTTACAACGCATGTATAGAATTTAGCATTATTAATGATGGAGAAATTTGAAAAAAATGAGATGAATACAGAGTAAGCACAGCTAACCTCCATCTGGTTCGGGATTTAATTCTGCACAGGTGCACAACACTTTAAAGATATCGTCCACTTTTAGCAAATAGATTATGTCAAGGCAACTGGTTATGAACAAAAACTCAGACTGCACTGTACATTTTTAAAGTAATTTTATAGGAAGTAAAAAAAATAGAGTTTGGAAGTTGCAGACAAACAAAAGAATATAACATTAAGTAAAAATGGCCACATGCAACATTTGAAATAACTAAGAATATTTTTCTTAATCTTGGATACAAAAGAAAAGAGCATTAACCTTCAAAATTGACATTAAATGTGCATTTAATTATTTTGATGAGAGTGGGGACAGAAGTAGCAAATGCTGAACTTTAATTGATTGTGTAGTGCTGTTCTAAAAATTAGGAAACAATAAACTTACAAGGTCATAATACATAATGTGAGATTATGCAGGCATCTGGATACAATGTCTTTTTAAATGAAATTTAAATGATTAGTAGGTCAAAAAGGAAGTTAAAATTTAACTGATGCATTAGTTGCTAAAAAATGATATAATGAAAATCTTGTACAATAATCAAAACATGGGTCAGTCCTCTTATCCCAAAAAACACCATTATGAGACTGTGTATTCAAAGTCCAGAATGTTTCAAACTTTGTTGCTTGCATCAAAAGACATACACAGGTAATATGTAACGAAATGGCACGCTGAAATGCATTACGAAATAAATGGTTTAAGGAACCGCAACAAAAATGCTTTTGTACTTGATTTGATATACAGATGAAAATCCATTGCTGCATATCTGAACAGTAGCTTGAAATACAGAAGCAACTAATTTCTTAAAAGTTAATACAGCATTCCCTGATTTGTCTGAATTTAAATTGACATGAAAATAAAAATCTGCACTAGGCATAGGCAATTCCTTCTTAAGCCTGCCCGCAGAAAATCTCAAAGCCTTATACACATAAATCAAATATTTAGCATTTTGTACTCTGCTTACAAGTTAAAGAAATTCAATCATAGTCATGAGAAGATGCACTACTTCTCGAGTCCCATGTTTACAACGAGGTAGTCAAATGCGAAAGTCCTAAATATAATAACTAGCATTCAAAAACACCATTTTACAAGTACCAAAATGTATGAATAGTGAAGTTCATTTTGAACAGTAAAATATAGTAAAAAGGGGGTAAAAGCAAAACTCTGTATTAGTTAGTGTGTTGAGTATGATTAATACAAAGGAGATGATTATTGGCAATGTTAAATGTCTTTTCAGGTTAACTTGAGAGCACAACATGTTCCTCTAAAAATGAAGTACTAAATTTTCAAACAATTCCAGCTTCAATAAAATTCTGTTCATTCTGCTCCTACAGAATAAAACAATTTAAAGAGCTAAAGAGAATAAAATCAAAACTTAAGAGACCAACACTTGGCATTCCAGAATCTTGAATGTTCAAGGATACGTGTGTTTGGATCAGACGGAACAAGACGTATCTCTGTAACCTGTGACAGGTCTAGGTTTTCACCATTTGTTGAATTCTGGTCCTCCAACTCATCGCCATAGCCATCTGATTCTACAGTCTCAATCTAGAAAAACAATGCATCAAGCACTGTTTACATTAATCAAATTCAAAGCAAGCATTGCTGTTGAAGAAAGACAAATTTTCTACAAAAATAAAAGTGCTTTTCACTAACTTCACTATCTAGATAGAGAGAGAGCATCCCCAAAGACTTTTCTACTTCATGGATATTTATGAATCATAAGCACCCCAGATTTTACAAGAAAATTATCCAGTTATTTTTCTTATGATGGCTTTAATAAAAGCCAAAGGAAGCTGGCATGCAACATTTTAGGCAATTAGGATCAAAATTGAAGGATGAAAGGAAGCTGAAGAGTATAGTCAACTAGTTCAAATAGCATATGAAAAAATAATACATAAACTATGCAAATTTCTTCCAAAATAAGAGGAGATATTTTGCTGTTATAAAAGCATTGCTACATGAATTGTTACAATTAAAACACTAAATGGACTTTCGAATTTTCAGAAAAGCATTGCCAGACAAAATGTTAAATTCACCATGCTACATTTATGCATTTAGTTTGTGGAATACTACACTATCCCATTTTTATTGTTATAAACAGTTTGCATCCTAGCATTTGCATAGCAAAGATCTTATAACCTGTGTAAAATATGTTTTAAGAAGCACCATTAAGCTGTTAGGAATGCAAAGTATGTCATAATTTACATCCACACACTACACAGATCCACACTAAAAGAATTTGCCGTGCATAAACAAAACTTCAGATCTGCATAAACAAAAGTTCAGATCTGCATAAACAAAAGTGTTGAATGCAAAACTCAAATGTGCAAACATTGCATGTCAAGAGATGAGATCAGTCCTGCAAAAGATGAACTCTGATCTAAGAAATCTGCACCATGAATGGAATGGATCGCACGCTGGAACTCTGTAACAGCAATCACTATGTTCTCATTAACACAATAGAAACATTACAAAACTGTCAAAGATGGACTATAATGGCTTCTCTCAAGACATCAAACTCGCACTCTATGTTCACACGCGTCACATGTATGAATATATAACCTTAACTAGTGCACCCTCCCTCATCTAGTCAAAATTGACAAGAGGAAAAAGCGGTTACAAAACTAAACTGTTAATAATAGGCCTCAAAGAGCGCCGCCCACATACAAAGGAATCTCTCCCAAGCAGTGAGCCCAAACTATGCCTAGAATAGCACTTACGCACTACCTATGCCTAGAATATCACTTACACATTCTTCCATGAAAGGAATCTGTCATAATTGTGTAAGGAGTCTGTCAAAAAGTTGTCATAACTGTGTAAGAGAAATCTGTCACAAGAGTCCTAAAATCTGCCACAACCTTACACTGACCAAAAATAGAAGACGTCAAGCATCATAAGTGTAAGGAATCTGTCATAGGGGTGTAACAGAATCTCTCCCAAGTGGCACACCCATCCTGCAAGAAACCATTTAACACTCATGTGACATGCAGCCTCTTCCTAGGAAAACAATTTGAAGCAACCAAAAACTAACACTCTCTCTTTGCAAGGAAGGTGTTCTCCACCAAACTAGGTTTCTCTTTCAAAGTTTTGAACTTCCCCTTTGCACAATACAAGGGCTTTCATAGAAAGTCAACAACCTGAGAATCAATCAGAACATAGTCAAGAACAAAAGCTCCCTTGAGAACTCTAACTCTCAAGTAATGGTACCTGTTACAACAAAATCTTACACCCCCGTATGATATAAAAGTCCCAAACAAAAACGGGCTAATCGTGTGCAACTCGGGAAGGCTACCCACTGTCACCTTAGTAGCTCTCTCTCTCTCTCTCTCTCTCTCTCTCTCTCTCTCTCTCTTCTGGTTGGCTCTTCTTCAACTCAAAGAGGGCTTCCCTAAAGATAGAATTGCTGAGGCTATAAAGTGGAGGCTCAAGGTGATTTTTGTGAAGAGTTAGCCTAAGCAAAACAAATGGTTGTAGCAAAAGTGGAATAAATGAATGGTGTGGGAAAGGAATATGAAGGTAGAAACCCCAAGACCAAGTGCCTGATCACACCTTGGGCAAATGGAGTCATGCGAGAATAGATCAAAGAGGGCAAGTGCATGTGAATGTAAGGCAATAAGGACTGCTATGCACGCCACAAATCAGCCTTCACTTGCTGATTTTTATAGCAGAAAATTACCTTGAAAGGTTATAGGTGCCATACTTGAGCATTTGTCATGAATGTGAGGTTAAGTTAATCTAGCAAAAAAGTGGTTTATTATATGAAAGGTTAACATGAGAACAATAGAAATAAGAGGGGTAAATCCTCACATTATTCTATCCAAATGACACATAGTTCTTTACAAGGCATTCATAACATACTACAGAGAATTCCTAATACAAAAATAAGCATGTGGAAAATAAGTGCTCAAAGAAAGCCTTACATAAAAAAAGATATACCTCCAATATTCCATTAGGCTCCAAGCGTGTGAAGTACAAATGATGTCCAAGGGAAGAGCTCCTCAATCCCCAAAATCCCAACAACCTCTACAATGGAGAGACAACCTAACTAACTCCATGACAAGTCAAACAAATATTACAATAATGGAGTAGTTAGATCTCTCCTCAATCAATGGTTGACCATGTCACAACATGTCGACACTAGCCTCTCCAAGGCAATTCACCCTCATCCAAAAAAAGTAGTAGTATGCACTAAATAATGTTCATGAAGGGGATGCACCACCAAAAATAGGCATCAAACCAAGTCAAATGCCAAGTGTCCACATGAAATGTTCCCTCCAAAAATGCATGCATGCAAGATATAATAAAATAATTCTCCACATAGGAGGATATGCTCCAAGGTCTACCTAGGAGAAATCACTAAGTGCACCCTCCAAGATGCATGAGAGATGAACAATAAAATAGTCTTCATAGGAGAATGCTCCATAATAACCTCCTCCAAAAATTGCAAGAGGTCCACAAGATGCATGCAAACAACCCACATGTGTTAATCTTAAGGCAACCAACTCCATGGATGAATGTGCAAGATTCCAAGTGGATGGAGCACGAGACAAGAAAAGATGTGGTCAACTCCCAAAATAAAAAGTATATCATCTCTCCAAAAGAGTGCCCTCCAAGAGAATCCAAAAATAGCAAGAAGAAACCTCCCACATGTGTGCCCTCTAAGAATAATCTCCAAAAATAGAAAGGAGACCAAGTACAAGAGCATGCTAAGCCACACATGTGACCTTCCTCATGTGCCACATGCCTCCCAATAACAACCTCCATAACTGCCTCAAATAAAAAATATATATGCCAAGTCAAAGAGGTGGGGACATTCTCCAATACAAGGGTAAATGAAATATCCATGCAATAAAGATGAGAGACCACCTAGGAGAGGTGCGTCCTAGAAAAGTGTGCCTTGTAACTACCTCAACCATCCACAAATGATAAAATACTCTCTAATGAAGTGTACCCTAGGAGAATGTACCTAGGTGGTTAGAACTCATCAATAAAATACTCCTCCATATGACATGTCATAAAGATGTCCAACCAACCCAAGAGAGTGTGTCCTAGAGAAGTGTGCCAACCTCTTCAAGAAACACTAAAACAATGCATGCCTTGGCAATTGTACATGAGAAGGGGGTGCACCACTGGAAGGCTTCAACCAACTCCAAAAACCCCCTTTAGTGTGAAAAGGAAATCAATGAAGTAGGGTGCTCTAGATATTAACCTTAATCTAGATAAATTAGATTAATTTGACCATGGAACAATTAAATCAACCTCAACATGTGTGCACAAAGGTTAATGTTGAAATAAAACCATAGTAACAACATAAAAGAAGGAGACATAACAAAGTGCTAACCCAATCCAATTATCAAGTGTCCCCCATCACACATCCAATACACAAAAACCATGTAGAACACCCCATCCTAGTGAAACCAACATCATACATCAACACACCAAGTCACTAGGAAACATCAACAACAATAAGCATATATATACCAAACCAACATAATGAGATGGTATGCTCCACATCCATCAAAAGTGCAACTAAGTGGTGATCAACAAGGCAAGCGCATCTAAGAAGACCACCAAGCAGCAAGCACAATCATCCAACCAAGGAGAAGTGAGACTCCCCCAAACCAAAGATCTCCAATGCCAAGCAGAAGAAGCTTGATGAAGGTGTATCTCCCCCAAGTCAATCGAAAAGCTCCAAGGAACCAATAGAAAATCTCCATCATTGTGATGAAAATCACAATGTGGAACCTCATAAAATATGAGGTGTAACAATATCAAATATCAATGTGCTTAGAGAAATCATGAAACATTGGATTCTCAAAAAACCTAATGCAACTCTGATTGTCACATTGCACAGCAATGGACTCCAACATCTAATCAATCAACTATGCAATTTATTTACAAATCCATATGACCTCACAACATGTTGAGTGTACAACCCAGCACAATGAGAGAATAAAACAAACAAATAACATATGGACTCCAAGATGTACCCTATAAACCTTTACCAAGAAAACCAACCTTCAAAAGATATATATTTTACCTTGGCCACTCCAACCAAGTTGGCCAAAGAACAAGTTGCTTGAGGCATTTTACAATGGTGCACATTAAGCCTTTGAATAGGCTTCATTACACTAATACCATGGACAAATACCACAAGCCCATAAACTACCTATAATAAACCCATCATTTTGTTGTTGATTGCAGCTTCATGAGACATCCTCCAGATCGTTCTCCCCTGGACTGAGTTGAGATATCTATGTGAGGGAGCCCAAGTGTTGGGTGTGCCCATGTGATGGGTGTGCATCGGACTCTGGACTGAGTTGTTATGATGTGTGGTCTCTTGTCTACTCCTCTAGACTGAGTTGAGATGACTTGAGATGGTCTCCTGCTTTGTACTCCTCTGGACTGAGTTGAGTCAGCTTGAGATGGTCTCCTACCTTGTACTCCTATGGACTTAGTTGAGTCGGCTTGAGATGGTACTCCTGTGGACTCAATTGAGTGATCTGTTGAGTAGGATGTCCCTGTGGCTGAGCACAGGTGGACGTGTCCCTAGTGGCTGAGCACTAGTGGACATGT
>ML821562.1:36706-55885 GCA_009831015.1 Picea engelmannii
TATATATATATAAACCGTGGCTCATAAACCACCATTTCATTATGTGCCTCCAATGCTCAAAATCAAACACCATATATACATATCTATCTATCTATCGATCTATACACCTCCAATGCAATGTTGCAAATATCATTTCAAGGAATATATCGTCGAGGATCCAAAATGAAACTTATTGGAAATATCAGGGAAAATATTGGAAATGATCGAAAAATATCAATAAAAATAAGCTTAGAATTGAAGAATTCTAAAAATATCGAACAAATCAGCAACTTGGAAAACTCAGAAGAAATCGGAAAGATCGAGAGAAATTGGAGATATTTGCAACATTGCTCCAATGTTTAATACAAGAGAATTAACAAGCAATATGCCCAAGAGGGGTCAAACCTTGATCTTCTACTTCAAGCTCGCACGAAACTTTAACAATCCAACAATGAGTAGTTTATGATAGTCAAAACAAACAAAATATATATTTTCCTCACCAATGGCCATGGGTGTTATCCTTGCCCAAAAACTTAAAATTATAGTGCACAAGGGAGCATTCTCCAAGACCACTACTCAACAAATAAAAATTACAGTGCATTAGTGAGCATTCTCCAAGAACTCCATTCAACCAATAAAAATTGTAGTGCACAAGTGAGTATTCTCCAATAACTCCACTCAGCCAATAAGGGCATTGTATACATACCGTAATGAAGATCCATCCACCACAAATGACAAACCCTACTAGCACTTCCTTCAATATTTCATAGAAGAAAAGTTTGTCTCTGCACCGAGTTCCTAACATGCTTGGAGTAGTTGATCATGTTCAGCACTAGCAATGGATTTTGCATAGCTTGATCTGAGCTCAATCCAAGAAAAAGAAGAGCGTCGATATCTCCAGGATGCACCAACAGCTCCAATCTCAAGCAATGAACATCATATCCAACGCAACTAAATCCGTAAATCACTTCTCTACACCACAACTTCATTACACAAATTCCAAATTTTTTTAGATCAAGCTGCAAGTCAATAGTGAAGTGTTATGGTTCACCCAATCAAATCAAGCAAACTTCTTGTTTCTTTGCACAAAGGTTTTACCAAACAATGGTCATCCGCCAACCTGAGCACACAAATGGTTATTAGTGCATATGTACATTTCAACACAATGGCCAGGGAGAGATCACCCGGCAACAAAGAGCATATTCATCACAATTGATAGAAATAAGGGCAAGAAAATAAAATAACTAACAAAATGGAGAAGACAAAGAAGACAGGCAGAAAAGGCACCAAGCCAAGTCAAATTCATATGTACATCAATGGGACATTAATAATACAACTCAATGTAATGACCCCACAACCATATCATAACTAACTAGTTGTTAAGGTCTAGTTAGGACTTAGGATTATTTCTCACAAACCCCCCTTTAATCTTAAGTCTGTACAAATGCATCGGCTCAGCAACAAAAACCAGTGCAAAAGCTGATAACATATCCAAATCTTCAATCTCTAACTCATGGTCTGAAATCTTGAGAGTATCAATGAAGATCTGCCTGAAAAACCGCCAAAAGTGGATGCTGAAAAATAAATCTGGAAAACTCATTGTTCATCAAATGAGCCAGATATGAGTGGTCACTCAAGTGAACCCAAACCAATGAGAGCAAATCCTGATGAGAAGTGAATTAGTTGCAAGTCTAACACATCCCATATCCTGAAAAACCCTAGCAATCCAATGTGCCAAGAGAAAAGAGCAGAAGAATCGTATGTCCTCTGCAAAATCAAAAAACCATCCCTGATAAGTCTAAAGACTATGAAGCTCTTACATATAGGCACATAAAAAAAATGTCAAAAAATCCTGCTAACAAAAAAAAGTGTCGAACAACATCCAAATCCAAAACCTGTATATGAAAAAATCCTATAGCTAAAAACCCTCTGAGTATTAAACCATGTAAATTGTTGGTACTGCTCCAAATCCAATCAAATACTCTGTGTGAGTGAGTGCTAACACCATCAAATCCATCATCCAATCAAGAAACAAACATCATGTCCTGAAACAATCATCGATCATCCACAATCCTGAAATCATAAATTCATCTGCAATCCCGATCTACAATGTTGAATCCTGAATCCATAATCAATCATCATACACTGCAATCCTATAAGTTAGACTTCGAAACTTGAAGTCTGACATATCAATTTTCCCCCATGTCAACTAAAAAGTGAGAAGTTTGGATATTGAGATATACCCCCCCTTGAAAGTGGAAAAGGGTAATCAAACCATCTTCAAGCGAAGTCTGGAGACTTGATCTTCAACTCAGAAGACTACATCAAGCGGGCCTCGATCATGCCCTGTATCATCCAATCCTGAAAAAAACATTCATGTCCATCAACTGTAGAGAAATATCTCCAATCAAATATGGTTGTACCTGTATATAAACTCGTCGATAAGATCATTCCAATAACTTAAGGAGACACACCCAAATTCCAAGCTCAAACAATTTGTTTGGACATTCGCTTCGATCTTCCACTGCTTCTTGTAGATTACAAATACATATTTGCGAAGTGAAAATTGCAGTCAACGATCCTATAAACGAATTATAATCATTTCTAACTGATGTGTCCCAATCAGAGTAAAAAGCAACCTCGTCACCTTTCTTAAATTCCCTTATACGGCATCACAATATACGTCATGCTTTTAGAACACCGAAATGTGCTCAATAAGTTTGTATAATCAATAAAATCTGTTATATATGGATTTCTAGTCTCAATAAAATTTAGAGTAAATCCTCTGTGCACCAAAATAGAGTTTTCTAGACCATGAATTACTCAATATGCAATCAACATTACCTTGGAAATTTAAGAGAAGTTTGGACTGCACACCAGTGCCAATGGATATATTTTCTTCTAATGGACAAGGAGTTGATGAATCTCCTTGATCAATATTCTCGAGAAGAAACAACGATGGCATCCGGTCTTCAATCATCATAGCAATCACCACCAGGATTTCGCTCTAAACTTCTCCAACTCCTTGACCTACATAGGCACATAGGTATCGCAATGCTCTGATACCACCACATGATAGAAATAAGGGCAAGAAAATAAAATAACTAACAAAATGGAGAAGACAAGAAGACAAAGAAGACGAGCGGAAAAGGCACCTAACCAAGTCAAATTCAGATGTACATCAATGGTACATTAATAATACAACTCAATGTAACGACCCCACAACCATATCATAACTAACCAGTTGTTAACGTCTAGTTAGGACTTATGATTATTTCTAACAACAACATGATCTCACAACAAATGTTTGCACTTAACCTTTCCTGGTTTTATCTCCTTCAAATAACAACATATGAATCCATGATGGCTAGTTATCAAACATGCAAGAGTGGCTTTACTTTGATTCCCACTGTCACCACAATCGTTGGATTCCATGGTCACCATTCATTGGGGTACTATGATTAAATATGCCCAAATCTTCCTTATGTTATACACCACTTGAGACAACAGTGTAAGCACCAACAAATCACTCGTTACATGTAACAACAATATCTTCCACACACCAATCACCTCAATAGACAATGGATTACCCTAGCCACTGTCCAAAAAACCCCAAGGACACTACCACCAGAGAGTCCAAGCCTCTTGGGCTCTAATACCATAAGTAAAACCAAGCACAACAAGAAAATAAAACAAACACAAAGGACACCAAGATGTATCCTGGAAAACCTTTACCGCGAAAACTAGCGTTCAAAAGGTACCTTTATTACCTTGGCCACTCTAGCCAAGCCAACCAAAGAATAGGCCACTTAAATAGGAGAGCATCAAGCCTTTAAATAGGCTTCACTACGCTAAAACCATGGGCCACCCATTACCATGGACCCATACTACCTACAGTAAACCCATCATTAACCCATTCAAAATTAATCTAACCACTCTTTGACTGACTCAAGATTAACCTAACATCAATAACATTGTCGTATATTCTGCTTCAACTAATAATCTAAGTGCAACAATCGCTTGCTTCCTTCTGAACCAAGAAATCATGTACGATCCTAAGTCGAATCATTAATCAGAAGAACTATTCTTTGTGCTTGCATCTCATACCGAATCTGAATATACAAATCCATGTAACAACAACTCTATATCTCCCACATGCCTCGTGCCAAAATGCATTGTACCCTTCATATACCTAAGTACATGTTTGGCAGCTTTCCAATGAATCCAACTAGGTTCAACCATGAACTAGCTCAAAGTATTCACTACAAAATAGATATCAAGCCTAGTATTCACAAGATACATAAGGGAGCCAATCTGCCAAATCAAAATCTAAATAGACAGATGGCTTTAGATTTGGCACCATAGGAGTGACCAAAATTTTGTGATTTAGCATCTGAAATCTCTTCAAAATCTCCATTATGTACTTATCTTGCCAAGGAAAACTTCACCTACACCCTGCCAAACCTCTAGAACCAAGAAGTAATGCATAAGGCCAATGTCCTTCATGTCATATTCACTTAACAATTTCTGGCACCATGAAATGAGATTCTCGTAACTACTTGTAAGAATTAGATCATCTACATGTCGGACCAAAACAAGCGAATCAAATTTATCATATAAGAAGTCTTGATGAAGCCCACCTTTAGTAAGTACTCATCAATACTCGAGTACCATGCATGTGGTGCCTACTTCAGCCCATAAAGGGCCTTCTTCAACCTGCACATGTGGGTATCTTGCTCAAGCACTTCAAAGTCTCTCCCTTGATTAATGTATACTTCCTCTTCAATCAAACCATTTAAAAAAGCGATCTTTGCATTCATCTAGTATAAAGGCCAACAAAAAATTGATCCAATTGAAATGATTACTCTGATACAAGTATATCTTGAAACTAGAGCAAAAGTCTCCTCATAGTCAACTCCCTCTTTATGAGAAAATCCTCTAGCTATGAATCTGACTTTGTACTTCTCTATGCTCCCATCCGCTATAAGCTTAATCTTGTACAACCCTCTAGAATTTATCATAGATTTCTCAACTATTCTCAAGACAATCTCACATACATCAATTTTCAAGATGGAGAGATACTCCTTAACCATGGCATCAAGGCATAACTATTTGGCATTAGCCTCCTCGAAGCTAGAAGGTTTTGCATCAATGATAGACGACGTCAATGCAACTTAAGAAGGATAACTTCTAGGTGGATGACTCACTCGAAAAGTAAACCTAGGTGCTCCCACTTGCTTTTGCTTCCTTCAATGTTTGGGGGTAAGCCATCTTGGCTTCTTGGTTGAATCAAAGGCAATAAACCATCTTCCCTTGAACTAAGATCTTCTTGATCTTAATGTAAGTCCAAGTTATCCTATAGATCAAACTTCAGTTCAACCACCTTCTCACCTTCCACAATCCTCGTGGAAGGCCCTTAGAAACTCGAGGACCATCCATCCTCATCATTCTTTACATCCCTACTTACCATGGTCTTCAACTGTGTTGAAATGTAGATCCGATAAGCCTTGGATGTTTCACTATACACAACAAAATTAATTTTGATACTCGAGGATTCAAACTCAATTCTCCTCTCATCAAGGCATGAATATAAACATGACAATCAAATATACGAAGGTGAGATACATGTGGTTTCTCACCAGTAAAGGATTTCTCTGGTGTCTTGTCCTTTAATGCCCTATGACGTCATCGATTCAAAATGTACACATTAATATTCCACGCCTCTGCCTAAAGACACATTGGCAAATCCAAGTCATGGATCATAGCATTGGTTGTCTCTGTAACAGATCATTTCTTCCTTTCTCCAAACCCATTTCACTCAAAATGGTAAAGCACTATCAACTCCATCTTGATTCTTGTTTCCCTACAAAATGCATCAAATCCCTTGGAAGTGTACCCTCAACACCTCCATTGTCAAACCTCAACACTTTTTACCTGTATCATTCTCCACAAGAGCTTTAAACTCTTGAAACTTACTAAAGATTTCATCCATGGTCTTCATAATAAGTGTTCCTTATCAAAGATAGCTCCACATCAATGAATTAGATCAAGAATCTCTCTTGATCCATACTACTTCGAAAAACAATCTTCATATGTTCGCCAAGTGCATAGCCCTTGCACACTCCTAGCTTTTGAAGCTTGAAGTCCATTAATCCTTGCACTAATAAATCAAGATTAGCAATGCCCTATAGTGCAAATGATCAAGTCTCTTGTGCCAAAGCTCTCACACCTTGTCACAATCATACACTAAAGTTCCATGTTTCACCGAATTTGCAAACAACCTATACAATCCACTTTCCAATACACATTTGGCCAAAACTCAACCATCCTTCTAGTTGTGATCTATTATGATGAATTGATTATCATCAAAATCAACCACAGCCTTGAGATTTGTCATGGTTGAAACTAAAAGAATATTCTTAGTTAAGCCAAGTACATACAAAGCATCACTCAACTCAAGAACATCACATGATGGCATGCAAAAAGAGACAAAACCCATTTGAATAACTAGATATGTGACATCATCATCCAAATCCACTTGGATGTCGACCTCTTGCTCTTGAAGTTTGTTGAAAGCCTTCTTGTTAAATGTCGTGTCTCTAGATGCTCCATTGTCCACATACCACCCTCAACCAAATATGGTGTTGGTGTAAAGCCACAATACCATGGAGAATGTGGTCTCCAACTTGGATGCTAACTCATCCACTCCAAGAGCTTCTACACTCCCTGCATACTACTCTTGCATGTTCTTTAATTTCTTCTTCTCAAGACATTGAGACGCATAGTGGCCAATATTATGGCACTTGAAACATTTCACATGACTCAAGTCTTTCTGCCCATGCTCTAATGAACATGAATGTTCCTTGCGACCCTTCTTGGGTCCTCCCTCCTTTCCACCTTTACTCACATTATCAATGAGGGCTCAGTTTGAGATCTCACTATTTTTGGCTGCAATTACTACTCTCCTTGTCTCCTCTAGGATCCTCTTGCAGTTGTTATGAGTTAGCACATTAACATGCATGAGCTTGAGCACTAAACAATAGTGCAATTGATGTATCACTTCATCTCTTCAACTAGGTGTCAATTCACTTTGCTTGTGTGGGCACTTTTGTGTTGTTGTTATTAGTATGCCCTAGTTCAAGCTCCACCCATGAATTATTTCGCAACATATTGCTTCACGTATTGTCGTAGACATCACACCAACTAGCTTAGGCTTGCCTCTACACGTTGATCAAGGATTTTACAGCCTACAGTGGCATGGGTTTGAGTTGAGCCCTGTCGTGCAAATTGAGCCCTGTAAAGTAGGCGAGTCTCGTCGGTTTGTAAAGTGGTCGAGCGTATCTACGACCAAGTCTATAGTAGCGTGGGTTTGAGGTGAGCCCCATCGAGCAGATTGAGCCCCATCGAGCAAGTGAGTCTTGTCAGTTTGCAGAGTCGTCAAGGGTATCTGCGACCAAGCTTGTAGTCCCGTGAGTTTGAGGTGAGCCTCATAAGGCAGGTGAGTCTCATCAGTTTGCAAAGTTGTCAATGGTATTTGCAACCAAATCTACAGTTGCATGGGTTTGATGTGAGCCCCATCAAGCAAATTGAACCCTGTCGAACAAGTGAGTCCCATCAATTTGCAGAGTCATCGAGGGTATCTATCCGTGACCAACTACAATTGTGTGGGTTTGATCGCTTGGGTGTGAGCCCCGCCCGTCGAGCAGAGAGCCTCATCGAGCAGGTTTACAAGGTCATCGAGGATTCCAAGTCTGGTTGGTTCCCGTTTATGGTAGATTAAACCCTCTGCAAACATTCACGACTTTGAAGTTCAAGGGATCGAGTCGCTTGGTTGAAGGAGGGTTATACCTTGTCCGCGGGGGTTCGCTACAGTCCACCAGGGTTCAATTCAGTCCTCGAGGGTACAATCCACGACCAATTGGCTAGTATTGATTCAATCACCCAATGACTCAAGGTGATTCACCCAAACAACCTATTGTAAATGACCCCGATCCAATTCATTCAACCCTCCCCTCTGATTATGGGAGCAATTTCTGCAACCAGCTCAAAGGAAGGAAGAGACCCCTTTGTTGGGGAAAACATCGGCATCCAGGTCACTACAGGGATTCCAAAATCAAGCACACAAGATCCTGGAGAAGGGGGCAGCAACATAATGATTCAAGGTCTAATTATGAGACTAGAGCGTCTAGAATCATCAAACCTAGCATTACAAACAGAGGTCAGGGAACTCACCTACAGGGTCGCAAAAATTGAGGAGAACCTTTCATTAAAGAGGCAGCTAAATGACAACAAGGAGCAAGACACCCTACACCAACCACCCTAGCAACACCTTACGCACGGAGATTATCGATCTTAAAAACAAATAAAAGGAGATCATGTCTCGACAGGCTACCTTCAAACTTGAAACAGAAACACGCATCAACTCATGGACACGAGTTGTTAGAGGCAAGGATAAAGTCCCCCCCCGCTAGCAATAGTTAAGGAGGTGGTACAACAACATAAACTCATGGAAGAAAGAACTAGGCAAGCACGAGAACTGAATCTCAAAGTGAGAGGGCTCCCTCTACCTCTTCCCTCCTCACACCCCATGGTGATCGAAACCTCATTTCTTAGGGATAATCTGGACATCCAGGATGTGACTCTTGATAGAGCTTAGATGGGGTCTGACTCCACTCTCTTTCTTCGGTTCAGGTCTATAGTTGATCGACTTCATGCTCTCAGAGTTAAGAGAGTTGTTTTCTCTTCCCAGTAAGATCTTCCTGAACAAAGATCTCACCAAATCACAGGTTGCGGAGCTCAAACACTCTAGGTAGCAGGCTACAGCAACAAACTAGGCAGGGAAATGGGCAGTCATCAAGAATCTTAGAGAAATCATCAGGGACTCTTTCCCACTCGGATGGGTACCTTGATCTAGGGCTTCCAAATGACAGGCTCGCTAGGAGAGACGACAGGGCGCATGCATTTCCATCAGTTGTTGGAATGGCAATGGGTCTTTCTGGTGATTGTCGAGCCTATTGTATGATGCTCTTGGGTCATCAGACATATTATTCATTACCAAGACGTATAAGAACCCTTTTCGACCTCTTCCGGACATTACAGGATACCATCAGTTTTCAACATGTGGACAAGAGACGAGGAGTTCAGGTGGCATCAGAGGTTCAGGTGGAGTTGCTTGCTTTGTTAGAGATTCCCTCCGGAGCAAGATTTCCTTGGTTGCCACAAATGAGTTTGCTAGGTTTATATGGGTTCGGGTTTGTCATGTTTCCCCCCTCCCAAGGGACATTTACATCGTCATTTGTTACTTCCCTCCAGCGTCTTCCTCATATGCCATTCATAATGGGCCTAACGAGGACCCCTTTATAGACTTGTATGACAACATCACCCAATACATGGTTGTGGGAGAGGTGGTTCTCCTAGGTGACTTCAACTCCCGCACTAGAGCCCTCCAGATCCCTCTCCACGATCGTCCAGATGACATGTTTTGCATCCAGGAGATTGATCCAAAGTCTGTGGGGCTTCACCAGATGTTCGACAATGCATTGGGACCTCTCACAACGTATGGTCGACACCTTTTACACTTAGGGGAATCTCAAGAGTTATTGATCCTGAACGAGCTCCCATGTTTCCCAGATTCTCGCTTTTTCATGTGTTGGCCTCATGGAGGAGGTACACGTGTTGTGGATTATGTCATATCTAGCCATAACTTACTCCCTTTTATTCATCACTTGTATGTTTCCCCCATCCCCCTCGCGGACCATGCTCTTCTTTCCTTCTCTCTCCTAGCTGACACCCCCCCTCCCACCACACCCCCCCAAGGCCCACCCCACACTATCTTCTAATTCGATGAGGGGGACCCGGACACCTTCTCTACCCACCTCCAACAAATGCTCCCCTCCGAGACCCAGTATTCTTGAATTTGCATCTACCAAGTATAATTGTCTCTCATCCACCATTTGAGATGTAGCGCTCACGTCCTACCCTCACTCCACCTAGTTCACTTCCACCTCCCAAAAGAACAAATCCTACTCTATGAACTGAAGGTATAACAAGGAATGCAAGGCCCTCCACTGCCAGCTTCGACATGCATTTACCCATGCTCACTCCTCCTATTCCAACCTTAAAGCTTCCTATCGTCATCTCCTTCACCACAAGAAACGCCTCTTTGTCTCTCAGAGAAGACATGACTTATCTAATTCCCTCACTCACTCCCCTAAAAACTTATGGCATACCATTCTCCCACGATGCTCCCCCCTTCCATCCGATCTGGACCCCAGATCAATGTTTTCCCACATATCAACTCTCTATGATATTCCTGGGCAACCCCAGATTCAAGTTACCTATCTGCTCTCCTCATAATTCTTAATTCTCAGATAGTATCATCAAAGAGGTCGTTTCGGAAATGAACGGTAGCAAAGCAGCAGACAAGGAAGGTTTCCAGGCAGAATTCTTTAAGCACGGGCTTCATGCTCTTGCTTCTCACTTGGCTAATCTCTTCAACCATGTGGTTCGTACAGGTTTTCCTTCAGCATGGTCACATCACATCATTCACCCGATACATAATTCGAGCCCCAGCTCGAATCCCAACAATTACAAGACAATCATGGTGGGCCATACATTCTCAAAGCTCTATGATGCGGCTCTCCATATGAAGCTCTCTAGTGAGCTTGAGCATAGACACCTCAAAGCTAGGGGACAGGCAAGATTCTGACCCACTCATCAAACCATTGATCACATCTTTACCCTCTGAGCCATCATTAAGGAGGCACGACATCGATCTTCGAAAGTCTACTGCTACTTTGTAGATTTTCGGAAGGATTCTGACTCCATCTCAAGAGAAGCATTGGTCCAGAGGCTTAGAGACATTGGCATCTCCCCGACCCTATTTACTGCCATCATGCGCCTATATGAATCAATTCTTGGTCGTTTCCACATAGTTCATGAGATACTGGATTTCATCAAGAATACCATCGAGGTTAAATAGTGTTGTCCCCTATCCCCCATGTTGTTCGGGATTTATATTCATGAGATAGAGATTTTTATTCACGAGCATATCCAGGACAGCGACAGGTGCCTCCTCCACCAAGTCCTAATATCCATTTTTCTTTTCATTGATGATGTGGTCCTCCTAGCCTCGTCTCTAGAGGGATTACAGAGACAATTGGATGCCTTAGCTTTATTCTGCGACCTTCGACAGTTTACGGTCAACCTAGGTAAAACCAAGGTTATGATCTTTAACAGGTCGAGAAGACCATAGACCTTCATTTCTTCTTCAAAGGGAAGGAGATTAATATCACCAGCACATACACATACTTGGGATTACAATTCTCTAGACCCCGATTTAGTTTGAGACCGGCCCTCCAACCTCAAATCACCAAGGCTACGGATCTTTAGCCCTTCTCGAGAGACTATGATTCTGTCACCACTTTTAGGACATCTCATCCAAGATGTCCCTAATGGACTCCCTTATATGACCCATAGTTCTCTATGGCTCAGAGATTTGGGGGCCTTCATTACTAGAATCTGATTGGGCCTCAGTTAAGAGAGTCTAGACCCTTCTCCTCCGACGCATCATTAGATGCAAGCAGACAGTTCCTTGACACATCATCCTAGTGAAGTTTGGGGCTCACCCCTTCTAACCTGAGATAGTGTTTGGACTAGTCTCTCTTCTGCATCATATCTGGAACTTAGCAGACTCGGCGAAGGGGCGAGACCAGTACCCGTACTTGGCCTACTACTCTTTTGAGAGCATTGCCTTCTCTAGTTCATTAGGTCGAGCTCGATGTTGGTTCACGAGGGTTTCATATCTTTTAGAGTCTGTGGGCATTCAAATAGAACGTCTCCTCCATTTAGATATGTTGATGTTTTTAGTAGCATAGGATAGGTACTTCCACGTGGGTTTGTGTCTACACATGGGAGTCATCTTTAATACCTCTTGGAACCTTAGGAAATTCACTTTATAACTGATTATTAAAGTGAATGTACTTTTGTAATAACGTGAGTTTAATTTAATGCCCAAGTATTTGGCATTAGTAATTAAATTAAGTCCTAGCCATTAGATTTTAAGTGAACGTGAGATTAGATCTCAGTCGTTGATCACTTTAGGAGATCTAGGGTTAACTCAACAATATAAAAGGCAACCTAAGTGAGAAGATGAGACACACAGAAAGTACATTGGAGCAAAGGGGGATTCTTTACTCATGTGCTTGCGTCACACACGTGAGAGAGTGAACTCTCATTCATTGGGTGGAGAAGGACATTCATCCAAGTGTGGAGGGCAAGGGGCCGAGGATAGGAGCAAAGGGGCATCAAGGGAGATAGCAACCAACCAGCAAGATTGAAGGACTGATCTTGAGGTTTGCAAGGGCTTGGCTATCTGTTATTTTTGTATTCCTCAGGTGGGCAATTTTCCCAAAACGAGAGCCTAGAATAATAAAAATAAATCTCACAGAATTGGTTTTCCCTTCGAGGTTTTTCCAACGGTGTTTACCTGAATATCTTGTGCAATGTGCATGGTTTCAATTTTTATGCTTCTCTTGATTTATTTGGTTAATAACCTAGTAGTGCTTTTAATTAATAAAGTGATTTTATTCGGGATTATTAGCCATGTGTTGGACAAGATCATCAAGGATGACATTTACAGGCAGTTTATCCAAATCACTTGGGTTAACCCTCTTGGCAGGTTACGCCCAAAGATGGCCTTTTACGCTAAGCACTTCTTGGGGCTTAGGGACGGGTTCATCGTTCGACCACATTATACACTCCGCAATTGGGCACACGCTCTCTGGATTCCACTAGGCCAGTTCAAAGTGGTCTCCCATAGACTTCAAATTGAGACAAACCATCAAATCGATCGACCAAACAGGATCTGTCAGCTACGCCAGCTACAAGAGGTTGAGACGAAGGAGCACTTCATCTTTCATTGCCCCATCTACTATGAGATCCAGGGGCAGTTTCATTGCTTATTCAAGGGGTCTCAGACCCTCATTGGCTTCTTCGGCTATCCTGATCAACGGTGCTTAGCTTTATACATATAGGAGGCCCTCGGGTTCCGAGCACATACTCTTCAGCCTCTTATGAGACCAAACCTTATTCAACGGATCACCTCCTTCACAATGCTACTTTCTAGTAGGGGCACTAAGAGAAACCAACACCAACACAACTCCGGACTCCAACTTAGAGCGAACACATGGGACCTTCCTTCATCCCACGAAATTTCAGCGACATGACCAAACCAAATCCCTTCCCAGAAGACAGATAAGATCCCCCAAGCCTTGTCAAGGTACAACATCTTCTAGTCAACAACGCGATGGACAATTCAAGCATCTCACCAGTTCCCCCTCTGGACATCCTACTATACTCGATTTTCTTCACTCGACCTCGAATGGTAGGAGAGATGGGTCCATTGCATGACTAACCTATTTCATCACTTCCAGTTCCTCTTGTTCTTGGATCTTCTCCTACAGTACATCTCCTCGTCCGAGCGGGTCTCTGGGCTCAGGGTCGAGGGTTCTTCATGTCTCAGCATAGATCTCACTATCTACGATTTTACATTATTTCATCTTATTTGTCATTTTATTTTTTGCATCTTGCCTTTGTAGGAGACCTTTAGATACTCCTGCTTTGTAATGACATCATTGTACTCAGCAAGCCCTTTGACCTACATTTGTGGTCACTAGCCGGACATTAATAAAATATTCTTATCTTTCTTCCAAGGTGAGGCTATTTCCATTTGTGTTGTGGCATGATTTCCCCACATGTTAGCACAATTTTCGAGGATGGTTTCTAACAACAAGTTAGATCTCATATGTTGTTATTTTGGGTGTGTGGCCCTTCATTAGCACATCCACCTGTGATATTTGTTGCACCATAATATTAGCAGTCTTACTACACCCGTTTTCTCTATAGTTTAATGGCAGGGAAGGTGTGTGTGATCTAGTACCTGCAACGTAGAATATTATGCCAAATGGAAGCTTCTAACTAACATGGATTGTTGTCGTATCCTTGCTCATTGATCATGGTTGATTGGAAATCCTTATGAAGTGATCAAAGTCTTTTTTAATCATTATTGTGAACAAGGCAAACCAAAGTTGATGCGTGGATGTTTGGGAAGTTCTTTGAGCAAGGGTACAACCCCGTAAAGAAGAATCGACTGGAGCACAACGTTGATATCAACCAACGAGGTTGACTGGTATTCAAAGCTTTGAGTAATGTATGTTTGATTCATTTGATGGTTAAAATATTTCTGTATGCATGTTGGTAGTGTTGCTTTGGTTGAAAGTAAAAAGACCAAGGTTCTATTCTCCATCGCGCCACATTTTTGGTTGAAGAGATATTATATTGTATTGTGGATTATATATCTGCTTGCCTACTAAATATTAAAAACCTCCTGTAAGCAAACCGACAAACTTGTTTGGCTAGTAGTGATAGACCAGCATTCTATTTTGCTTGGCTATACTTGTCTTAAGCATTAGAGATTACATTATTGTTGATATATGTGTGTTTGTTTTATCAATTCTTTGAACATTAGAGAAAAGAATCAAGCTAAATTGGTATTGGCTTGATATTGCTCAATTGATTTGTAGACCAATTGGTGGAGTCTTACTTTTATTGTTGTATTAGAGGAGAATAGTTTTTTCTGCAGGGTCCCTCAAACTTCGTGTTTCTTGCTCACACTATGCATTTATCCCATTGTATAGACAATTTCAGAGAACCATGGGGTATCTTTGACAAGTATTAGAAATTAAAGATCGAATATGATCTTCTTTCTCGAGTGGATGAGAAGGGCAAGTCAATCAAAGACTTGCATGACCTCAATCAAGGACTTGTCCAAGAAGTCACCAAATTAAGAAGTATTGAATGTAATTTAAAAGATGGCATCAGCAAGTTAGAAATGTTTGCTTTTAAGAACTATTTTAACCTTGATGAGAGCTTGACATCTCATATAGATGAGCTATGCAAAAACAATAAGGATCTCCATTAAGGCCTCCTCAATAACTTTTGTGATAAGCAAGAGACATTTGATGCTTTAGAAGAAGAGGTGAAATGGCCTTCTCAATAGCATATTGATGATGATGATGATGATGATGATGTTTTACAAGATGGTTTTGATGATGCCTCTAATGATATTTCAAGGAGCACTATCCCTTGTATTGATAAGGGCGGAAAGACGATCAAGGATTTGCATGGCCTCAAATAGGGTCATTGATCGATAGGATTTTCTTTACATGTGTCGATTTGATCTTGGTTGCAACTGACCAACAGAGAGCATTTGAAAAGGTTCTTGTTTTTGTGCCATTCAAGGGACAGGTTTTAAATAAGACAGACTTGTGGTTTAATAAAGCAAAAGAGATTGAACCAAACATTGTCGTATAATCACCAAGTTGAATTTATTGCCAAAGCAATTATGATTGGAACCACTAGGACCTCAATGTTGATTGTTTATAACAAAGGTGTGACGAAACTATTATGGTAACCTCCCTATTGGTCTAGCTATAATTTCCATCTTGAGAACAATATTTGTTCTCTAACAACCAAGATAGCAGATCATGGTGTTCCAATATATCTTTAGGAGATAATTGAACAAGAGCTAATGACAAGCAATGAATGAAAAGAAGAATGCAATAAATTCTAGTACCTTTTACATATGGGTAACATATGGTATCCAAGCATGGCATTGTATTAGTGGACAAAAAGTATTAGTGGCGAGCAAAAGGGTCGATCCTCTTAATATAAGTTGCACACATATGGATATAATATCTACAATAGATACACAGTAGACTTTTAGAAAATCAATGTGCAATACAACTAGGAGACAAGAAATACACACATACACATACATACATACATACATATATAGATAGATAGATAGATATAGATATATATAGATATCTGAATGAGCTCAATCGGTTGTCACCAATGTTGTTGGGCATTTGGCTAGTTCCATGCTAGTATGTGCCCTATTCAAATCCCTCTATATGAGACACTAAACTATGCCAATGGGTTTACATGGGATGCCATTCACAAATGCAGGTAAGCATCCCTTGGGTTTTCCCAAAAGATTTTCCTTGGAAAAAAGGATATCCCAAAATAAAATAAAAAAATAGCCCAATGGATTAGCTTGATCTATTTGAACAGACTATTTCAAGGCGGAGTTTGCCATGATATCTCCTATTCTAGTCTCGCTAAGGTTCGAGTCATGTTGAGTCCTACTAGGTTACTAGCTACTATTGTGGCTAGTGGCTGAGCTACTCTCCATCCAAATTTTTTGGGATCCCACGAGGTTTGAGAAAATATATATGTGTGTGTGTGTAGAGAGAGAGAGAGAGATCCCAAGGGGTTAGCTCAATCGATTGTTGCCAATCTTGTTGGGCATTTGGCTAGTTCAATGACAACCACTACCTGGTTTGAATCCCCCTGGGTTAGGCACACTAGTGTACATCAATAGATTTATTAAGGATACCATCTAAATGTGAGGAAGCATCCCTTTGATTTTCCCACAAAGTCTTCCTTAGAATCCCACGAGGTTTTCCTTGGAGAAAAGAAGAAAACAAAATATATATATATATATATAGAGAGAGAGAGAGAGAGAGAGAGAGAGAGATCCCAAGGGGTTAGCTCAATTGATTGTTGCCAATCTTGTTGGGCATAAGGCTAGTTCAATGACAACCAATACCTAGTTCAAATCCCCCTGGACCAGACATGCTAGTGTACATCAATAGGTTTATTAAGGATGCCATCTAAATGTGGGAAGCATCCCTTCGATTTTCCCGCAAGGTTTTCATTAGAAAAGTTTTTAAATAAATGGTGTGTGTGTGCGCAGGGGTTAGGCACACTAGTGTACATCAATGGGTTTATCAAGGATGTTGTCTAAATGTGGGGGAGCATCCCTTCAATTTTCCCACAAGGTTTTCCTTAGAAAAAAATTTAAATAAATGCGTGTGTGCACGCACATAAAAAACATGAAACATGAAGATTACAGAAAACTATTCATTAATTTCACATTTAGAAATAAAGCCAAGAAGAGAGTCATTATTAAAAGAGAAATAAGCCCTCTCATTATAACTTGATTTGTTAGAAATTAGGGTTAGCATTGTTTTTTATTTTCTTAATGCTTTTTTTTCAATTTTGGTGATTGAAACACACACACTGAAATGGTCGATACGTTGACTAAAATGGTCGATACACCGACTAAAATTGTCAATACAACTTTTCAAAACTAGAAAACACGACTAAAACGTTTCAGTGACGTTTCAAGGGCATTTTGTACAAGGACCCATTTACAAAATGCAAAAACATGTTTCTAGCACTTGGGAGTGGCGTCTCTGGTAACATAGATTTCACTACGGGTTGTTGATGTATCTTTTGACCATCACCCAAAGTTTTAAATTTTAGGGGCCACTATATTATTTGGTTGATTTTTATATTTCTTCAACATTTTAGATGACAAGTGTATTAAAATATTTTGCAAGTATAGGCTCGTAACAGGGTTGACCAACCAATCATTTCAAATTCTTAGACTTAATCATCATTGGTATAAGGTATCTAAAAAACAGAAGAGTCGCGTAATTTTATGTAACTACAATCTAGTGTGTATAAAGCCAAGTATTAAAAACCAACCATGCTAGACAATTTCCCTAGGTGCCAAACCATCATCCAAACCACACTGATAGGCAGTTCAGCAAGCCCCCCACCTAAAGCAATCATTATAGCCATGTGGCCCTCAAACAAGAAAAACAAAGAAAATTAAAGGAAAAGAAAAGCCCACCCACCTAAACCCTAATTTACAATTATATAGATGTCCCCCTCTATTTGCCTCACACCTCTCTCATTGATCAATTGTGAGCATTTGGAGTTTGCGGAGCTTGGAGCTGATTTGGCATTGATTGTGGGTTGCATAGATTGGATTCAACATCCACATGAATAGCCTATATCCCATCTACAAGCTCAAAGGAGTTTCATTACCGAAATCCTATGCCCATTCAAAGGTATGTTCCAAACCCTTGTTCCTTTTCTCATAAAAATGCAGACTTATGTTTTAAGTTGCAAATAAATTAAGATAGGTTTTGCATGTAGATTTTTGAGGAACTATGAGGGCTGCCCAACAGGTATGTCTTTGACCTCTTGTTGAGCTCTAAGTTTCATCAACCAAATCTGTCCTTGTTGTTGTTTTAGGACAGCAAACAGGTTTGTTCAAATCTGCCAAGAATTCTTCCCTCCACTGATGGATATATGCTCTTTTAAGGTGTCGTTGCAAGTAGTTTTAGTAACCCAATGTTAGTACATGCAAAACTCTAAACATATAGCACTCCTCTAGGATCTTAACAAGCTCCTACCGTTGATTTAAACACTAAGCATGCATGAAATTTGGACACAAGTATTTTTGGTCAACATGACCCTAGATAAATCCCCCCCCAGGAAAAACCAGTTTGGAGATAGATGTATATAGAAAATCTCAAAGCAAAATTTACAACAAGGAAAACATATACAAGTGAACCTGGTACAATAGCAACCACACTTGGATGCTTTGGAGTCCCTTGAAGATGTGCCTGCTATCCCTTTGAAGTAAGATGATCTTTGCCTTGGTGCGCCCTTCTTCTCTTGCTAAGCCTTTAGCCCTCTTTCTTTTGTGCTTTCCTTTGCCTTTGCCTTTGCTTGAACCTTGCCCTTTGTCTTGCCTTGAAGTGTGAGCCCTTGCAATGATTGAATGCACCCCAACTCCTCTTGGTGCGCCCTCTTCAACCCTTGGTGCACCCCCCACCTTAGAGCGCCCCCTCCTCTCGCAAGCTAAGTGTGCACTAGTCTCCAGTGCGCCCCTTCACTAGCTTGCATGCTAGCTCACATAGAAAACTCTTCCTCTTCAAGCCTTGCGCCCAACACTTGGTTTCTCACCAAGATGTGTGCCTCCTCTCTTGTAGTGCGCCCCAACTCCTATAGTGCGCCCAAACTCCAAGCAAGAAGCCTTCTCCACACCAAGAAGCCTTCTCCACACCATGCGCCCTCCTCTTCTCAATGAGATGCACCCTCCATGAAAGCTCCAAGAAAGCTTGTGCCCTTCTTCTCCAAGAGCCCTTTCTCCTTGAAACCCTCAATTGCTCTCCTCCTCTTCACTAAACTCTCTTAAGTGAATAATGAACAATGAGCCTCATCCTTACCCTTTTCCCTCCTTTAGCCTCTCTTTGGCCAAACACTAAAAGATCAATG
>ML821562.1:56577-70046 GCA_009831015.1 Picea engelmannii
ATGAAAGATAAGATGAGGAGAAGGAGAGAGACTGCGTCCCAAGGCAACCCTAGTTTTTAAGGCTCCTCTAACACTTCTATTAGGGACCCCTATAGATATGTTCCTCTCATTCATGAGAATAGTCCTATAGTTGCACAAAAGAGGAAGAATATCGATGGTGTTTCTACACCCTCCAACAAGTCCACCCCTACGTTTATGACTGTCACTCAACCCACCACTAATAGTCATTGGAATAAGCAATACAAGAAATCTACTTTCGAATACATGGCTAGATGGTGGTATGATGTGTTGAATTTCTTGTACCTAGCACCTGGCAGATAATTCTGAACAAAACAAGTTTATTGAATTAAAGCACAACTAGATTACTCAACGATAAATAGCGGAAGCAAAATTAGAAACCAAACATCACATTATTTAAGAGATTCAGGTAAACACCCCTAGAAAAACCCTTGCAGCAAAACCAGTCCTAATTTTATTATTATTGGACTCCCTTCCTGGAATAATGGCCCTCAGAGGATTAAAATGTAGCGATAGCCTAGCCCACCCAACTGTTATCTCCCTCACTACCCCTTTGCACACTTCCTCAGCCCTGCCCACTCAAACACAAGTACATGAGCAAGACTCCCTCTTGCTCCTATGCACTCATTGTGTGCCTCACACTCTCCTTAGATCTGCTTTTATAATTCCCTAATGACTAAAACCATAACCCTAGATCTCAATGGCCAAGATTAGATCTTGGATCTCACAATCTACGGTCACGACTTAATCTTTCGTTGAGATGACTTAAATCACTTAAGTCACTCAACCTTACAAAAGTCACTTTAGTCATTACATAAAAGCCACTCTAGAGAGTGTTGCACAGACACCTCCACATGCCAGGCACTGCCAATGCGGAAGTACATGTTCGAGCTACCCCAAAAGCTAACACTACCTCTTAGCGAGGAAGGTACTTCTGGAAGAACCTCCTCCTGGATCAATCTCTGACCCCATCAAATCTGTTGTTGTTGTAGTTGCTCCCTCTGAACTAGAAGACCCTGCTACCTTCGTTGCACTTTGATTTGATCTACAATCCAAGATCCCCTTGGACCCACACATAGGTTGTCCCGACTCCCAACAACTTGTATATCATACACTCCCTGGTGCCAAGCCTCACTGCTACATCCTGGGTATATGCTCCCTCTAAACGTATGAGTACATGTCCATCCTCGAACGTAACTGCATACCCCATGTCCTCTAGAGCTGATAAAGAGAGCAACTTCAGCCCTAGGACATATATCACGCCTGCCACCTCCAGAGAACCACCTAACTCTAGTTGGAATCTAACCCATCCAACCCCCTTCACTACATGCATGGTGTCGACCCCTCTGCCCACATGCAAGTCTGAGCCCATCACTGAAACACTAAGAAACATCGACCTCATTCTCGTTATATGGCGAGATGATCCAACGCTGCCATCTCAACAACCTTCTCAAAATTGGCCTTCCGAACCTACTACCCGGTCCTACTGCCTGTTGCTCAAACCCCTGCTCGAGGCCTCTCGTTGTTGCCTGGGTCCTTTTCTGGGTTGCCAAGAGCTTTTCTGGGCGTTGCCCAACTATCTTAGCCTACTACCCAGAGCACCTTGCCCACTGTCCGGACAATTTTGGGGCTACTCAAAAATTTCTAGGCAATTTGCCTGCTACCCTAGTGCTACCCGAACTTCTGTGGGTTGCTCGGATGCCCTGTTAGACTGCCTGCGACTTCCTGGTTCCTACGCTCAGGTCTTAGCTTGCCTTCGCCTCAGTTGCACGGCTCTGCTAACTTGCGGACCTGTCAATTGCAACCACGTCCTTTTCCAGTCGCTGGCGGCTGCAACTTCTTTGTTGGCGCCTCTAACGTGTACACCTACCGCACTCACTTAACAATTAGTTGCTCCAATTCAAAAGCACATCCAACCCGTCCTCGACGCCCACGAAGACACCTTTGTCGGTTGCTCCAACCGCTCTCCCAACATATGTTCGAACAGATCCTGCCGACTTCCGACTACCTCCACGCGCAATACTCATGATCCTTACACACCTGCTGTCCACCGGCAATTTCGCTCCCATTACTCTTCGTGCAGTCGTCGATCAACTTCTCCACGTGTAGCCCACAGACAGAGCCTCTACCCAGTTAATCTGTAGCTTGTTCCCAGCGACCTCCACTCATACGACGGCTTGGCAGCTACAGCCCCTAATCGGACCCCCCCAACCACACTGCCTCTGCCACTCCTCTTCCTCAACGCAGCTTCCCAGGGTTCCTTGCATGTGGCTATTTCAGTGCTCTCAACCTCCACAACTAGCGTCCAATCCCCGCGTGAACAGCTCGACCCAGCAATCCACTCTCCTCAATACTGATCAACTGGCAACTTGTCTCCTTCACGCGACTGCTCTTTTCACCGCTCGGCCACATGATCTCTGCTACCGGTTGTTGCAACCAATTGTGCGCCTGTTTTACAACCCGAGGATCCTCCTGGTGGTTGTTGCCACTTCAGCACTGCTCCTCGACACTCCAGCAACAGCTTGACGCGGTCTCTCTGAGACCTGATCTGCACACAAATCTATCTCCCTGCATGACCGGCTCTTCAACATGTGACAGTGTCGTACGAAAGTTGTATGGTGGCAGTCATACGACCCTACACTTTTTTTTTTATTTTACCCAGCAACTTCAATCTATATAAAAAAATTCTCCCGTAGACCTGAACTCTCACTACGATATCTCAGCGCAATCTGGTTTCCTCGTAGTCTCGACTCTAATACCATGTTGAATTTCATGTACCTAGCACCTGGCAGTTAATTCCAAACTAAATAAGTTTATTGAATTAAAGCACAGCTAGATTACTCAATGATAAATAGCGGAAGCAAAATCAAAAACCAAACATCACATTGCACACGAGAATCGAGTAAACACCCCTAGAAAAACCCTTGCAAGAAAACCAGTTCAGAGTTTTATTATAATTGGGCTCCCTTCCTGGGATAATGGCCCTCAGAGGATTACAATGCAACAATAGCCTAGCCCACCTGGCTGCTATCCCTCGCTGCCCCTTTACACACTTCTTTACCCTGCACAAACAGACACAAGTACATAAGCAAGACTCCCTCTTGCTCCTAAGCACTCATTGTGTGCCTCACACTCTCCTTAGATCTGCTTTTTATAATTCCCTAATGACTAAAACCCTAACCCTAGATCTCAATGGCCAAGATTAGATCTTGGATCTCACGATCTAACAATCACGACTTCATCTTTCGTTGAAATGACTTAAATCACTTAAGTCACTCAACCTGACAAAAGTCACTTTAGTCATTACATAAAAGCCACTCTAGAGAGTGTCGCTCGAACACCTCCACATGTCAGGCACCGCCAATGCGGAAGTACCTGTCCGAGCTACCCCAAAAGCTAACATGATGTAGATATCATCTTCAATGCTTCCCACTTACCTTGTTACCAACCTATGTTAGATGCCATAGTTTATGTTGGTAAGGGCTTCAAAGGCCCCATTTTGCATGACCTGAGGGAGTCTCTTCTACAGAAGAGTGTTGGATCCATAAATGACTACTTTAAGAGTTTTAAAGAATCATGGACCAAAAACGAATGTACCATCATGTCAGAGGGTGCAATGAGAGAAAGTCTCATATCATACTTAATTTCCTTGTTTCTTGCCCCCAAGGAACCATGCTTTTGAGAGTAGTAGACGCATTTGATCGAGTGAAGGATGCAAACTTATTATTTCAGCTTTTAGATGAGACTATTGTGGAGGTCATGGTGGTGAATGTTGTTCACAACATCACTCATAATGCCTCTTACCGATAAGATGTTGGAGGCAAAACATCGTGCCTAATGTTGTCCAGTCAAGGGAGTGGGATCTAATACAAAGCCAAGAATCACTGGTCTGGATGCCAAAAGAAGGTAAAGAGAGAGCTCTAGGACTCCCTAAAGAGAAAATAAAACCAGCCATAAATCTCATAGTAAAAGGGGCATTTGGAAATGAAATGCTCCTCTGTCTCAATCTCCTAAAAATTGCAAAGCTAACAAGTCATGTCTACTCAAAGAATGTGATGTTCGACTTCAACCTAGAGCCAATGCAATCCAACTTTGAATTGACTTGAGGGGTCCTAATTCCTAAGTGCACGCATCCACTGTCTAAGTGTATAAGCCTAAGGAAAACGAACAATGAGACCCTCTCTCAATTCCATAAAGTGCTTCGCATAGATGCCCATTTTAGGACTCAACCCCCCGAGGTGAGGCAATCCAGGTGAGAGGTTTGGGTGCAAGCCATGGGCTAATTTGACAAATCAACTACCCTTCAAATCTGACAACTATACTAAAGGAATACCACTCCATGCAGTGCAATACATTGGGGTGTATTTCTAAAAGCACTTCCAAAAAAGAATTAACATAGATTCACATTAGTTTTATATAAGAATATTTAGTATGCATAAAACATGGTTAAATTTCATGTATATCTTTCCTAAATCTTGCTCGTTTACATATTTTCTTTACGTTTTAGGGTCAGAAAATCCCAGTCGATGATAAAAGCCCATTAAGTTTTCCCTGCTTAACTCTTGCAGCATTTGTCACTGAACAGGAATATCAGTGAGGTCATTGGACTGTCTTCTCACCAAGGTCCCACTCTCACTGTCGTCTGCCAACTGTACCCCTCTCACTGTCGTCTGCCAACTGTAACCTACCACATAACATGAGTTTGAAAGGGATACGGCCAGGAGCAAGGCCCCGGCAACTTTAACATAATAGCTAACCCTCAAACCGCGCAGCTAAGCAAAAGGAAGTCTGCCCTATGAAGTGCAGTCCATTGGGATATGTTTCTCAAAGCACTTTAAAAAAATTGCATGAAATTGTATTAGTTTTATATGAGTATATTCAGCAGGCATAAAACATGATGAAATGTAGCTTTCTTGAATTTCGCTGGTTTATGGAATTTCTTTTTCTTTTCTGGACAGAAAAGTTCAGTAGATTATAGAAGCCCACTAAATTGTCCCAGATTGACTGGTGTGGCATTTGTTGTTAAACAGGGATACCGCTAGGATCGTCCGCCAGGGCCCCGCTTTTTACTGACTCTGCCCATAGCATAAGTTTGAAAGGGGTGAGACCAGGTACCAACGTAAAAGTGCCCGGCGAATTTGGCAGAATAGCTACCCTTCAGAACTGGCACATAAGCCAAAGAAAGTCCGTTATTTCTGGCGCAGCCCTTCAGGGAGTGTTTCTGAACCGCTAACCAAAACAAAAACTGAAAAGTACATCCCTTAGCAAGAGTGAAGAAACACGGATACTGATAACTAGGTTTGGTTGCACATTTGGCAGCTGAAATAGCCCTTCATGGGCATGTCTCAGAGTTAGGCTTCGTTGGCATATCTAGGGTTAGCGTATATCGACACACCACTGGATGCCAACATTATTCTTTCAGGTCTCAACCCTAACTTTCCATTCCAGGCATGTCTGAACCACAATCTTCCCTGGCCATTGATGATCACAGTTGGAAGCAAAAGCATAAAAATAGAAATAAAAACTCATATATTAAAATTAAAATATCTACCTGTGCATAAATGCAAGGAAGTTGGTATGCATCGGGATCTCTGGAAACCGCATGCAGAGAAATTGATAAAAAATCGACGGCATAGCCCTTCTGTTTGTCCACGTCGCTCAGCCAAATTAATCTCCTACGAAATAATAACATAAATCAAATCAAATCATATTCACAGAAGATCAATGTGAAAACTAAATGAAAACCCCAAATATTTATACTTTGTTGTGATATAGAGTGTTCCAAGTTGCTCTGGGGTCCGATTCCCCAGCACTATTGCGGTCTTCGGCTGTACGTGTCTGGTTTCTTCACCGTTCTCTGTATCCAGACTGGGTTCTCCTTCCCGCTCTGTAATGGCAGTCAAGCCCATCCTTAAGAAACAAAGAGGCACCCCAGAAAAGGTTACTGTATAAAACCCTGCAAAACCCTTCTAGAGCTGAATTGCAGCTGGTATTTCAAGCGAAAAATATAGTTGGAAGCATCGAAGAATAAGAATCTTAAAATCGCCTATCTTTGAATGTTTCTCACAGCGCGATTTGGTTGGTATGTATTCCAAATGAAAAAATACACGGATTTAGATTCTTTTATAACTCAAAAACCTTTTTCCCATGTGTTGTTCTCTTTTTAGTACCTAAAGCAGGGACTATAGTAACTCGTACCAAAAACCTTTTTCCCATGTGTTCTTCTCGTTTTAGTACCTAAAGCAGGGACTATAGTAACTTGTACGGTTCAAAACGCTATTAAATTGTAAATTATATTTTAAGTTTTTTAAATAGGTGTCGTCTAACTCTTTTACGTTTTGATTTTTTGGTTGAAATCTGGTGATTTAAATTTACACAAAATCACAATTTTCTGCTATTTAAATTGTATTTTTGAATGTAGAAATGGATTTAGCAAGCTGAAAAACCTTTTAAATAACGTCAGAAAAAAGCCTACGGCTTTTAAATATATCTCTTATTTGATTTATTTAAAATAAGAAATATATTATAAAAATATAATAAAGAATTTGTGTAAAGATACAAAGAAGTCGATGTGTTTCGATCCCCTAGGGATTCTCTTCAAGAGCGCTCAAGAGAGAAAAGAAGAGGCCCATTGAATCATCATAAATGCAACCAATTAAATAGATGTTTTTACCCTAAAAATCTGAATGGTGAATGGTCGATTAGGTATTTTTTAAATAAAAATAACCCAAGTCCATGTAATGGTCAGTTAATGATTAGTTGTGTCTTAGGTCAATAAGCAACAGTCTCCAACTTTCACTCAATTTTCAGCCATCGTCTAATGACAGAGAACATATGGAGCTAGAACTAAGTCATGGAACATATGCTTTTAAAAATGGGTATGCAATTAACTAGATTAAGGAAGCTACAGTTAAAGAAAGAAGATCCTGTGAGGGGCAATGGAGTGATCGTCAAGAGATGAAAAGGTTTTCTCTACCTTACATGAAAGGTCTATCGGAGAAACTAGCAAAGATCCTAACAAAAGTAGACATTCACGTGGCTTTCTACCCCATCAACACCATAAGGAATCTAGTAGACTCTGCAAACGATCTGGTTGACCCCAATCTACATAAAGGCGTTTACACTATTCCTTGTTCATGTGGCAAATTCTACATCGGAGAGACATGAAGATCGATGAAAGTCAGATTTAAGCAGCATGGCACCGACTTAAAGTTAAATAGAGTCCAAAAATCATCCCTCGCCGAACATTCTTGGAGATCAAACCACCAGGTGTGTTTAGAGAAGGCTAAAGTTGTAGTCAAAGTGGGCAACTATGGGAGATGTAAGGTAATGGAGGCTTTAGAAATTGAGTTAAACCCTAATAATCTGAACAGGGACGATGGCTGGAAATTGAGCGAAAGTTGGAGACCATTGCTTGTTGACCTAAGACGCAACTAATCATCAATTGACCATTACTTGGACTTGGGTTATTTTTATTAAAAAAAATACCTAGTCGATCGTTCACCATGCAGGATTTTAGAGAAAAAACATCTATTTAATTGGCCGCATTTATGTTGATTTGATGGGCCTCTTCTTTATTCTCTTGAGCGCTCCTGAAGATGATCCCTAGGGGGATTGAAACGCGTTGAGTTCTTTGTATCTTTAAACGCAGATTCTTTATTATATTTTTATCATATTTTTTACCTTTGTCTTCACTATGTTTAACCTAAACAATATATTTTTCTAATTTTTTGATTACGTGCATTGATTTTCTTATTGATTAAAATTTTCTTGATGTAACATTATTCACTTTTGGTATTGTTGACGATTAAAATCGCAACAATGAACTATGCCCGCAAATGATTGCTAAGCTCGATTATTTATTTATGATAATAATAATTAACTAGTAGGTGGGACCCCCTTGCAGACAAGAGGCGCAAAGATAGATGTGTTACGCTTATATGTTGTTGTTGTTGTTATGATGTTGCCTACACAGTCTTACACAGTTGATGATGCAGTCTTGGTTCCATTTGATATGACAACATGGTTGGTTGATGCATTGTTGCTAAATGTTGTTAATGATTCACTCGCAATACAAGGCAGTGCTACAAATATGAGGATCATGTTATGTTACAGGTGTTATGTTATGTTATAACATTGATTAAAAAAAATTGTATACATGATTTTATGCAAAGAGATAATGTGATTATATGGGATCTTGATCAAAACAAAAGGAAAAACTATGGATAAGTCCTAAGGCTATGGCAAAAGGATTACATATAAACCTTGAATGTATATATAATTGTTACAAAGTGATGGACCTAGTTGTTATACTATGCGCTTGGTTAAAGGTTGATATGGGAAGCACATATGGTAATGTTAGCATATGGATATTATTTTGATATGTTTCGGGTGGCGCACTATGCAATGGATATGGCATCAAATGTTTACAATGGATATGGCATTGAATTTATGCAATGGTTATTGTATTGGACTTAATGGTTGATGTCATGTTAATGGTTGGCTAGTACGTAGAATTGAATAGGGTCGAGTGAGGAAGCGACGTGCATTACTACACGTCGCTCCAAACCACCCTTGAGCCCGTCACCCTAGCCATAGTTGCATTTTGCTCTGTTGGTTGTGGAAGCTCCTCGATTTCAGGTTTTGGAAGGGGAAAACTCAAACCAACTCTTCATTGAAGCGATTTTTCACAAGTATGGCTCTTTGCTTTCCATCCATGATGGTCTCTCTGTATTTTGAATCAAATGGTGGCTCACGATTGAATGGGTTTTGTGTTTTTCTTGAGTTTTCGACTGAGTATCAATACTGTGTTATGGGTTCTTTGTGATTACTGTGGAATGTTGGCATTTTGAAGGAAAGTAATGGGTGTTATTGCTTTGTAAAGTCTGTGCATTAGTTATTGATAAAATGAATTATGTCAGCTTGGGTTTTTATGATGATTCTTTGTGGGAATGATAACAATGGTGCAACGAGCTCTGAGTTTTATTTTAGTGGGGTTTTACCACCAGTCTGGGTATCAGTTGTTGTCACCCCTTTTTCTTCTTGGTCGTTGTTGTGATTCTTTATCAAGGTTGCAATGCAACTGTCGACAGTAGTATTGTTCTTGCTCTATTTGGTCGAGCCCGAGCTATTGTTTGTTATGGCTTTTCCTACTGTCATTCTCGTCAAAATCATTCCACAGTCCAATCTTTGTTTTGCCCATAATTTGAAAGGGTAGCATGTGTATGTATCGAATGGCTACGAGTTGTGCTCTGGCATTCTTTTCCCAAGAGTTTTAACATTCAATCCTCTCGTCTCTGTTATAGTGGTCGATTGTTATGTTTGTAAGCCTCACTGTCAATTGTATTTCGAAGGTTATCGATCTCCTGGGTGTTTGGAAGAGACATTGTCTCTCTGTGTTTTCGAGGATTCTTCATTGTTTAGACCAACCCTCGTTTCCTCTCTGCAATAAATTTTTAAGAGGCATCTGTGTGTGCTTGGTTTGCTGAGCTAGAATTGCTTTGTTTCTACTTGGCCATTTTCTTTATGGCTCTGTCAAGATTTTGGGGTTATAAGACTGTAGTGATTTCTTTCAAAAGAAAACACGGCTCTCTGTTCTTTCAAAAGAAAACACGGCTTCTCAGTGGTAATTTCTTTTAGGAGGTAAAAGGATTGCAGTCTCTCTGTGTTTTCGAAGATTAATCAAATTCTCAAGAACCCGACTTGGTTCTATTGAGCCTGACTTGATTCTATTCCTCCTCGGCCACCTTTTGGTTCTATCAAGATTTTGTGGTTACAAGTTTAATGATTGTGGTAATTATAAGAAAAGCACAGGCTCTCTCACTTCAAAGACCATCTCATGGTCGAGTCTTTGTGTCTCCTCTCTGCGAAAAGTTTGTTGAAAAGGAAAAAAAAGTATGGGTTACCTACAATCCCGAGAATCTTCTTTTTTATTGATTCATGGTTATTCCATCCATCGTTGTGTTGAAACCTAGCACGATCGTGATTCCATTTAATTTAAAAGGCACATGTGTATGGTTTAGTTCTATTCTCTTTGTGCATCATATGGCTCTATCTTTTATCGAGCATTCTTTTGGAAAGAAGTTTGTATATATTTGATGAATGCGGATCTCAGGTTCAGAGCTACATGTTTTTTGGTTAAGTATTGTTGTCGAATTAATATTGGTATCGATGATTATATGGTTGAAGACCTGTGTGTATGATAGGTTCATCGAACATGCTCTTGATTCTGTCCAGATTTAAAAAGGACCTGTGGGTGATTAAATCGGACCCGATTATTGTTTGATGACAGTTGATTATTGGTGGTTAGCGCTGGGTCTACTATCATTTGATTGCCATGGATAAATATTGAATATAGATAATGGAATTACTGTGCACATTATGTTTGTTTTAAAAGGAAAAAGGTCAGCATTAAAACGTACAAGATTGTGGCTCGAATGGTTATGATGTGACTGTGGAATTGGAAAAGATAATTGCATGGTTATTGTATAGGATGCACAGATTGATATAATTGAAGAATTCAGGGCAATTGAATTGTTTTTCTTTATTGAAGGCAACAAGCAATCTGTATACAATTAAGTAACAATTAAATGTTTTGGGTCTTAAAAGTGGATGCTTTGGATTGTGATTGGAATAGAGTTATAGTTGTTGGTTGATTTAATTTATTTTTATGAACAATATCTGTCTTATTCCCTCTCATATTCTCATTTTTTCGCTCATTATAACCCCTTCACGATCCCAAATTCATTTTTACATGCCCTGTTCAATAAAATAAAATTAAAACTATGTATGACAGTGATAAAAAAATGACACAGAGATAGATGACAACTGATATATTTTGGTATTGCTTGCATAATCAGTTATTTAATGAATTGTCGAGCAGTACTCGTGTTCTTACTCCCTGTCATGATATCACTTTTCCACTTATTACAATCCCCCCAGATATCCCATGAACCTTATTTCACCCCCTGCTCATTTGGCGATTATTAAATAAATTTAATGGATTGGATTACATGGGTCTTGTGTTAATTTTTTAGCCAAACTTTGTTTCATATAAAGAGAATGTCATGTATGGTATGTTAAGAGCTAGTTGCTAATAATTGATGCATACAGGATGAGCTTCTTCAGTAGAGGCAGTCATGGCAGAAACAATAGGGGAAGAGGTAACTAGAACAGAGGGCTTAGAAGGCCCAGATTCTCAATACATTTGGATGTCGATCCTCGGGAGTTGAACCAACTTTTGAAGCTGGGTTTTTCAATTGGATTGGGCAAGGGATAGTTCAGCCTAGACCATAGAGGCCTCCCTTCCAGCTCCAAAATGTCTCTGGTATCCATGTGCCTCCCCATGTATCTTTGCAACCTGAAGTTCCCGAGAATGATGGATGGCAAGAGATTGTTCACCCAGCAGTCTCCCACCATCGTGGCTAGCCAAACTTGTCATTACCCCCTCCTCCTCCACCTGTAAACCCAAATGCTCAAATTGCCCTTGCACACTCACCTGTATAGTCCTCCCATGCAAGCAAACGACTCAAAACCGAGGCTCACCATGTGCATGAAAAAGGTAAAGATGTTGTTGCTCCCTCGTCTCCTTCAAGTGACTCAGCCAAGTCAGTGTCCTCCCGTATGCACTTGAGAGATGATTGCTCCCATGTCATTAGTGAGATCAAGCCTCAAGGTTCCACCCAAACTAAGGTTATTTCTAAGAAGTCCAAAGGGGACAACAGTGACAAAGGAAGAATTGCCTCTCAAAGTGGAAAATATGGATTTTGATTTATGTGTTTATAATCAATTTATTGAGGACAATGAACTGCAAAAAGTTTTGGACAACAAACTATTTTTTGGGATATTGTGGATATTTACATGTTTTGGATATAATTTGAAATATTTCTGATATTTAAATTTCAAATTGTGTAAACAATTATGGGAGCCACATGGAAGCATGTGTTTAATTGGTTGTCTAATTATGTTTATTTTTGTCAAGGAATAAAAGGGAGTCACAAGGGGTCCCACCTACTTAGTTATTATTTAATAAAAAGACACTTAATTATTATTATTATTACTACTTCCCCTAAACTAAATTTAGTTAAGTTTTAATTAACTTAACTAAATGAGGTAGTTGAACTACTTCAACTAATTTGGAATGCATAGAAGTCAAATGAGAAGGAAGAACAAGGGGAGAATAGAAGGAGAAAACATACTAAGGTTTGCTCTCGAGTTTTATTGAGATAGTTCAGTTTTCATTCATTCTTCAATTTATTAAAGGCCTAATTCTCTTTTTGACAGCAATGTCCTATTGTAGAGAGCAAGGTTCAAAGTTGAACCATATCATTCAAATGCTTGTTTTCAGAGGTGTTGATCTATCTTTGATAGTCTGTGTAGACTTGTCTGTTTATGAATTGAGTTTCATGACTCATAAAGGATATTGTGCAAAGTCAAGTGGGCAGCAGTCTGTGGCAAGCTAATCCAGATTTTAAAGTTTAGTTTTTACTTCTTGTCAGAGTCCTTTTGTATGGTTTTCATCGTGGATATCTAAGTTTGACATTGGTCCATGCCCCCAAAGGGATTTTTGTAAGAGAAGGATACTTTTGATTTCTTGGAATGAAACAAAGGGATTGTTATTCTGTCTCATCTGTGTTAATCTGTGACTTGGTTATTTTTTGCTTTTGATCTCCACATTTACTTTCTGCAATCTGTATATGTTCAAAAAATTATATAAAAATGTTATATTTTGCAACAATCTTTTTATTTAAAAAAATCATCATAAGCCCTTGTAATTAATACTTGTGGATTGGGAAATACATTTTGAGGCTATAAGCATAGGGTAATATTCTCGACTATCTTGCCTTAGCCAAGCAAGATCCGAAAATGCTTGAGTAAGATAAATTCATATCTTTTCCTCAACATTTATTTAGTGACCATACTAGGGAGATCTTCCATATCTCTCTGGTTGATTGTATGCTTGATTATCATTGAATATATTTATATTGTTGCTTTTGATTCTTTGACTGTTTCTTTTCTTCATGACTGTACCTATTGCAAGGCAGCCCAATATCGATCCCGGTCTTAAAGATCAGACCAACCAACATTGTTTTAACCTTGTTTAATACCATCTTAGAGATCGTTAATAGCTGGGTTGAGCTTGAATGCTCATGGGCAGTGATTGAACAAGACATAAGTGTCCGAGAACGTTGGGAAGCTAGGCAAAGACAACCTAGGAATCAACCATAACTTTTCTTTTTCCTTCATTTTTGATCTTCTTTTCATGTCCTTAAACCCTCGCATCTCTAAGAGAAGAAGAGGTTTATCACCTGAGATCAACCCTATTGTTGAATAGGAAGAAGAAACATTGTTTTGTTAGTCCAACAAAGTACTCTAAGGAGAACTTTGTCTAATTTAGCCAGTTTGTCTTTCTCTCCCTTACCTATCGTTCACAAGATGACATCTAGTGGTGG
>ML821562.1:70096-82417 GCA_009831015.1 Picea engelmannii
CTGGGTTTTCTTCCCCTAGAGGGTTTCCCAGGATAAATGATGTGTCTATTGTGGATGTGTATTTCTCAGTGATCTTGTTCTTATTATGCTCTTATCTTATGAAATGCAAAGAATTATAATAATGGCATAAACATTAATAAATGACACTTGTATGCGCTTATTTTTTAATTCCCTTGAAGGGAAGGCAACGACCGATTTCTTTGATCGTCCTCCCAATATTATTTCCACTTGGGAGGAGTTAGTTTATTGGTTCAATTCTACCTATGGGCAGTCCAAGAGCCCAGCCAAGCAGTTACGGGAGTACAATGACATTGCTTATAAAGACGGTGAAACTATTAATTCTTTCAACTTGTGTTTCACCAAATTATATAACCAAATTTCTGAACTCATTCACCCTCATAACCAAGACGCTTTTATGCATTATTATAATTCTCTACCTTCCCCCTACCGTGATAGGCTTGAGGAAAAAGCCATTGACAACCTGGGTTTCGCTTTGCATACTTGTTTAGAGTATGAAGAACAACTTGAAAGAACAGGTCTTCCTAAGGGAGACTCAGTTAAACAGACAGACATGTTCGCCCTCTTATAGCTTGTACAAGACATGAATAATCGAATGATAACGTATGAGCGAAAAGGAAATGTCTCTTCACTTACCCTGGGGCCTCATCTTTTTCTTCACCACCCTTTAAGAATCCTAATGAAAATAACTTTCAACCTAAAGCCATCATGTCTCATAGTTGGTGTAACTTTTGCGAGGAACACCATGAGGAAAGTACGTGTGAGGTAAAGAAGAGTGCCAGAGATAAAATCTTTGGTAAAAGGCCTGAAACTAATATTGTTGTTCTGGATTTTGCAGAGCCAGAGGATGTTATGATCATAAATACTAGGAATAAATCATATTCTCTGAAGGGTAAATATGATCATCCTCGTACTTCTTTTAGCCCAAGATCATCTTCACCAGTTGCTATGGTTCATGTTTATAAAGCTCCTGACAGTCAAGGAACTACTTCCCCTCTTCCCTCTTCCAAATACAACATTCCCAATCAATTGGCTAATATTAAAGCTGATGCTACCCTCCTGGACATGGTTGTCGTCCCTGAGCAACAAAAGCATTTGAAAATTTTCATGGAAGGAAAAGCTTCCATTGTATCCAACCTCTCTAAGGTGGTAGATGAAGAGGATTCGACTATAAATAAAGTAGGTGTACATAATTTTAGACACCCTGTAAAAAAAAACCCATTTTTTATTTCTGTAAAGATTATGGACAAAATAGCCCATTGTTGTCTCATTGACGGCGGTTTGGGCCCAAGTGTAATGTCGAAGATTATTATGGAAGAGCTAGGTTTGTCTTGTACAAATGAAAACGCCAGAAGCATGCTCTCTTATAATAGTTTACAACAATCGACCATAGGTGAAATCAAGGAGGTGACCTTGGTTTTGTGCGCGCATCTTGAAATAATATTCAGGTAATCAATATGCCAGTGAGTAATTACTCGATCATCTTAGGAAGAGATTGGAAAGCGTTCATGGGTGGATACCTCTCACTCGACGAGACACACTTATTCATTCCTCGGAATGGGAAAAACATTATAGTCCTAAGGGAGGGAAGAATATCACCTTATATAGAAAGCATTCCACAACCTAATGTAAATTATATCGAGGAGGACCTAAGAGTGTATTCCATCTTTGCAGATGAGGACAACACTACCTTGGAACAAAACGACATAGAGGATGGGATGTGGCATATGCACTTTGATGGTTCATGCTCCAATGAAGGAAACATAGTTGGTATTATCTTGTACTCTCCTATGGGTAAAATTCACAACTTTTCCTATAGGTTAGAGTTTGATTGCACTAACAATGTCACCGAATTTGAAGCATTATTGCTAGGCATTGAAAATGCCTATAATTTAGGTTGTGGTCACCTTACAGTTTTTGGGGATTCCGAACTTGTTGTAAACCTTGTACGTAAGATATATTCTCCTAGCAACAATTTAATGAAACGTTACACCCAAACTGTTTGGGCACTTATCTCGAACTTGCTATCTTTCAACATCACTCATGTTAAAAGGGAATTGAACTCAATGGCTGACAGGTTAGTTGTTTTTGCAACCTCTCCTACTCGACAACTTCTGCCACAAAGACCTGATTGCACCTTTCAATCTTTGTATTGTCCACATATCCCTGACAATGTAGAGTCATGGCAGGTCTTCCATAGTGAGGAGAGCATATGTGCTTTCATTCAAAATGAACCTTATAAGCCTAAGGAAATTATATCAATGGAAGATAACAAAATTCTGAAGGGCTTGACTCCTCTAGAAAGTTCATTTTCATCGAGTGATGTAGGCAACAAAGAAAAACATAAAGAAGAGGAGTCGAAAAGGAAAGTGGGTGAAACCATTTCCTTGAACATTGGGACACCCGAGTGTCCAAAGAATGTTAAAATAGGTGCCCAATGTTCCGATGAAGAAAAATTGAAGTTCACTGAATTGCTTGGTGAATTTCAAGATGTTTTTTCTTGGTCTTATTAGGATCTTCGTGGTTTTGATCCTGCTCTTATACAACATGCCATTCCTATCAAGGAGGGCATAAAATCTACTAGGAAAAAACAAAGACCCATTAACCCTGCACTGGAAGCAACTATTCGAAAGGAGTTGGAAAAACTCTTGAAGGCTGGGATAATTTTCCCTGTTAAGTATTCTGAGTGGGTTTCTAATTTGGTTCCCGTTCAGAAAGCAACTGGTCAGATTAGATTATTCGTTGATTTTCACTCATTGAATAGAGCCAGTATAAAAGACCATTTTCCTCTCCCTAATATGGAAATGATTTTGCAGAAAGTTGTAGGGTCACAAATGATATCCTTACTTGACGGCTTTTCTGGTTACAATCAGATCAAGACAAAAAGGACAGCTAAATATAAAACCACTTTTATTACACGTTGGGGCACTTTCACTTATGAACATATGCCTTTTGAATTATCTAATGCAGGTGCCACTTTCCAAAGAGCTGTGCAAGTAGCTTTTGATGATTTGATCGGCAAAATTATTCAGATTTATCTTGATGACTTAACTGTGTATTCTAAAAACCGATCATATCATTTCAGTCATCTTAGAAAGATTCTCATACGATGCAGGAAATTCGACATTTCTTTAAATCCTTCTAAGTCTATTTTCGGCGTTACCAAGGGCAAGCTCCTTGGGCACATTGTCTCTAATTCAAGAATAAGCATAGATCCTGAAAGGATTGTTGCTATCCTAAATCTTCCTGCTCCTACTACCAAAAAGGAGGTTTAAGCCTTTATGGGTGTTATCAACTTTGTCCATAGGTTTGTTCCTGATTTTGTTGTAATGGTCAAGCCAATTCACAATATTCTTAAGCAAGATCGCTCCTTTTCTTGGACGAATGACGTAAAAAATGCTTTCATAGGGATCAAGAAGGAAATTAGTTTCGCACTGGTTTTGGCGAAGTTGGATTTTGAGAAAGAATTTATGATATATACTAATGCTACAGAGGAAGCAATTTCTTTTATCCTCATGCAATGTGATGGCCAAGTTAATTAAAAACCAGTGTCTTACATGAGTCAAAGCTTGTCAGATGATGAGTTTAAATATTCTTATATTGAAAAGCATGCTTTCGCTCTTATTAAAGTTGTTGAAAAGTTTTGCCACTTCATCTTAGGTAAGCACGCACTGGTAAAAGTCCCTTTACATGCTGTCAAGTTTTTACTCTCACAGACTTATCTTTCAGGGAAGCTTGCACATTGGCTTGCCAAGATCCAGGAGCATGATCTAACCATCATGACTTCTAAAACTATCAAGGGACGTGACTTAGCCCTTCACTTAGCTCAACATGTTGAAGCAAGTGAAGAAATTGATGAACATGATAGCTCTATATCAACATTGTTTTACATTGACAATCAAATCCTTCTGATGGCTGAACATCCTTGGTATACATATCTGGTTTATTACTTGCAAAATCAAAGATGTCCAGATAACTTAGATACCTATCAAAGAAGAAGGCTATGTATCGAATCTTCTAGATACATCATTATAGGAGACTTCTTGTTTAGAAGATCTATCGATGATATGTTACTTCGTTGTGTGAACAATGAGGAAGCACAAAAATTGTTACAAGAGACTCATGGATCTTCAAATTTTGTTATTCATGTAGGAGGTCACTTTTCTGCTAAAACTACTGCTTTTAAAATTATCAGGAAAGGTTACTATCGGCCTTCAATCTTTCGTGATTCTTATAATTTTTCAAGATCTTGTGACAAGTGCCAGAAGTTTTCTAGGAAAGAACGTTTTTATGCTATGCCTTTACAACCTGTCCTCCCTGACTTTCCTTTTTCAAAATGGGGTTTGGACTATATTGGTCCTATTAATCCTCCATCTTCAACAAGGCAAGATTTTAGCTTGACAACCACATACTATTTTACGAAATGGACTGAAGTTGTCCCGCTTAAGCATTCGTGGGATGAGCCGGTGATTTCTTTCCTTGAGACTAGTATTTTTTCCAGATTTGGTCTTCCTTTGGAAATTAATACAGACAATGGTCCCGCTTTTATTTCTGTTAAGCTGACCGAGTTTTCAGCTAAATTGGGGGTTAAACATTTAACCTCATCAGCTTATTATCCCCAAGGAAATGGGCAAGCCGAGTCTACAAACAAGAATCTGGTAAGAATTATCAGGAGGCTCATTGAAGATAAGCCTCGTCAATGGCACACTCTCCTCACTTATGCCCTTTGGGAAGATCGTACTACCACCAAGGTGAGCACTGGTTGCACTCCTTTCCAGCTTGTTTATGGTCAAGAAACCATTATGACTACCGAGATGGAACTTTCCTTTCTAAGGTTAATGCTATAGGTTGAAGAATTAAATTATTCCAATGTCTCTCAAGAAATGAATGCACTTTTCTCTTTAGAGGAGCAAAGGACATTTGCCTTGGATAATATAAAGAGAAGACAACAAACTGTTAAAAGATATTTCAAAAAGAGTGTCAAGGTTGTCAAATTTAAGGTTAATGAGAAGGTATTGTTGTGGGATTCAGATCATGTTGATAGAGGAAGACATTCAAATTTCCCAAAGTTATGGATGGGTCCTTTTAAGATCGCTTTTTTCCTAGGCGCAAATTCCTATATCCTAAAGGACTTGGAAGAGCGATTGTTTTCCTATAGCACCAACGGTTCCCACTTAAAACACTATGTCGAACCAACTTGAAAGTTTAAATGCACCAACGGTTCCTACTTAAAACACTATGTCGAACCAACTTGAAAGTTTAAATGTTGTATGTAATTTTTTTATGTATTATAGTTTGTTTTATTTGATTTGATTTTACATTTCTGTTATTTGATTTCAGTTGTTTCATTTCTGCTATTTTGTTTCTTTTATTTGACTCCATTTCTTGTCAAAATAAAATGTTGGATCAGTTTTGCCACAACGCCGTTATTATGCAAAGTATTGTTAATCAATAACAATCAAGTTACACAACTGTCATGATGTTCCCCTTGAAAGCATCATTGAAATTGTTATTTGCTTCAACTGTTGTTATATAAGATAGTTGGTTTTATCCCTTTTCTGCTTTCCTTTTCTTCCATCCGCTCCAAGATTCAAAAGAGCACACTAGAATTTTTTTTCTCCTTGAAGTCAGGAATTCTTTCATATGATTAATCGAATGATTATGCATACAAGGATAAACCTCCTCATACTTAACACTTTCCACGAGTTATTCCCAAAATCCCAGTCATTTTTCTCTTAAAACCGCTCACTTCCCCCTATTGCATAATCATTCTGATGTCTATTTTCTTGATATGAAGTTTACATTGTCTGCAAAACCAAACATTATGAGTTCTTAATCTGTTGGAAACAGATTTCCTTGTGGAGTCGCCAATTTGTTGACGATTAAAATCACAACGATGAATTATGCCCGCAAATAATTGCTAAGCTCTATTATTTATTTATGATAATAATAATTAACTAGTAGGTGGGACCCCCTTGTAGACTAGAGGCCCAAAGATAGACGTGTTACACTTATATGTTGTTGTTATGATGTTGCCTACACAGTGTTGCGCGCTGGGTCTACTATCATTTGATTGTTAGGGATAAATATTGAATATAGATAATGGAATCACTCTGCACATTATGTTTGTTTTAAAAGGAAAAAGGTCAGCATTAAAACGTACAGGACTGTGGCTCAAATGGTTATGATGTGACTGTGGAATTGAAAATGATAATTGCATGGTTATTATATAGGATGCACAGATCGATATAATTGAAGAATTCTGGGCAATTGAATTGTTTTCCTTTATTGAAGACAACAAGCAATCTGTATATAATTAAGGAACAATTAAATGTTCTGGGTCTTAAAAGTGGATGCTTTGGATTGTGATTGGAACAGAGTTATAGTTGTTGGTTGATTTAATTTATTTTTATGAACAATATCTGTCTTATTCCCTCTCATATTCTCATTTTTTCGCTCATTATAACCCCCTCACGATCCCAAATTCATTTTTACAAGCCCTGTTCAATAAAATAAAATTAAAACTCTGTATGACAGTGATAAAAAATGACACAGAGATAAATGACAACTGATATATTTTGGTATTGTTTGCACAATCGGTTATTTAATGAATTGTCAAGCAGTACTCGTGTTCTTACTCCCTGTCATGATATCACTTTTTCGCTTATTACAATCCCCCCAAATATCCCATGAACCCTATTTCACCCCATACTCATTTGGCGATTATTAAATAAATTTTATGGATTGGATTGCATGGGTCTTATGTTAATTTCTTAGCTAAACTTTGTTTCATATAAAGAGAATGTCATGTATGGTCTGTTAAAAGCTAGTTGCTAATATTTGTTGCATACAGGATGAGCTTCTTCAGCAGAGGCAGTCATGGCAGAAACAATAGGGGAAGAGGTAATTGGAACAGAGGGCCTAGAAGGCCCATACTCTCAATACATTTCGATGTCGTTCCTCAGGAGTTGAACCAAATTTTTCAAGCTAGGTTTTTCAATTGGATTGGGCAAGGGATAGTTCAACTTAGACCAAAGAAGCCTCCCTTCCAACCCCAAAATGTTCCTGGTATCTATGTGCCTCCCCATGTATCTTTGCAACTTAAAGTTCCCGAGAATGATGGATGGCATGAGATCGTTCACCCAGTAGTCTCCCACCATTGTGGCTAGTCGAACTTGTCATTACCTCCTCCTCCTCCACCTGTAAACCCAAATTCTCAAATTTCCCCTGCACACTCACATGTGCAGTCCTCCCATGCAAGCAAACGACTCAAAACCGAGGCTCACCATGTGCATGACAAAGGTAAAGTTGTTGCCACTCCCTCCTCTCCTTCAAGTGACTCAACCAAGTCAGTGTCCTCCCGTATGCACTTGAGGGACGACTGCTCCCATGTCATTAGTGAGATCAAGCCTCGAGGTTCCACCCAACCTAAGGCTATTTCTAGGAAGTCCAAAGGGGACAACAATGACAAAGGAAGAATTTCCTCTCAAAGTGGAAAATATGGATTTTGATTTATGTGTTTATAATCGATTTATTGAGGATAATGAACTGCAGAAAGTTTTGGACAACAAACTATTTTTGGGGATATTGTGGATATTTACATGTTTTGGATATAATTTGAAATATTTCTGGTATTTAAATTTCAAATTGTGGAAATAATTATGGGAGCCACAAGGAGGCATGTGTTTAATTGGTTGTCTAATTATGTTTATTTTTGTTAAGAAATAAAAGGGAGTCATAAGGGGTCCCACCTACTTAGTTATTATTTAATAAAAATACCCTTAATTATTATTATTATTACTTCCCCTAAACTAAAATTAGTTAAGTTTTAATTAACTTAACTAAACGAGGTAGTTGAACTGCTTCAACTAATTTGGAATGCATAAAAGCCAAATGAGAAGGAAGAACAAGGGGAGAATAGAAGGATAAATCATATTAAGGTTTGCTCTTGAGTTTTATTGAGATAGTTCAGTTTTCATTCATTCTTCAATTTATTAAAGGCTTAATTCTCTTTTTGGCAGTAGGGTCCTATTGTAGACAACAAGGTTCAAAGCTGAACCATATCATTTAGATGCTTGTTTTCAGAGGTGTTGATCTATCTTTGATAGTATGTGTAGACTTGTCTGTTTATGAACTGAGTTTCATGATTGATAAAGGATATTGTGCAGAGTCAAGTGGGCATCAGTCTGTGGCAAGCTGATCCAGATTTTAAAGTTCAATTTTTACATCTCGTCAGAGTCCTTTTGTATGGTTTTCATCGGGGATATCTAAGTTTGACCTTGGTCCATGCCTCCACAAGGATTTTTGTAAGATAATGATACTTTTGATCTCTTGGAATGAAATAAGGCGATTGTTATTCTGTGTCATCTGTGTTAATCTGTGACTTGGTTATCTTTTGCTTTTGATCTCCACATTTACTTTATGCATTCTCTATATGTTCAAAAAATTATATAAAAATGTCATATTTTGCAACAATCTTTTTATTTAAAAAATCAGCCTAAGCCCTTGTAATTAATACTTGTGGATTGGGAAATACATTTTGAGGCTATAAACATAGGGTAATATTCCCGACTATCTTGACTTAGCCAAGCAATATCCGAAAATGCTTGAGTAAGATAAATTCATATCTTTTCCTCAACAAGTGTGTTATAATTTTTGTTGATTATTTCTCAGAGTTAAAAAATAATTTATAAAACAACTATCTATAAATTATATCATTTGTTGGATATTTTGTCTTTATGGCATTGCAATCTAGGGATTTTGGCTCTGTGGCACTGTAGTCTAGGGACTCTAGCGCTATGGCACTACAGGCACTCTGGCTCTGTGGCTCTGCAGTTTATGGCTGCTACATTCCATGGCGTTGTAGTCTATGGTCATTGCAGAAGATGCCTCTTTCTATGGCGACCTATGTGCACACTGTGTGGAAGGCATGATGCCAATCATGATGCATGCAGAATAGGTCAGTGTCCTTGTAATCACCATTCAACAAAGTTAGCAGAGGAAGAGAGAAACAAAACAAGCAACACACTGATGGGGTCGCGATACAATTGAGTCCTTCAATTCTCCACGACAATAATAGTTCTCTTCATCAACACCGATATGTTCTCCTACATTGAATTTAATTACAACAATATGTTCTTTGCATCAACATTGGTATCTCCTACATTGAATTTAATTATTGGGCACCGAGGATTGTTCTGATTCAATAATTTAATTTATATCTCCTCTGTAAATATAATTACCATAATCTTTGAATCGTTGGATGCATAACTACTAGTTTAAGAGTTCCCAGTTCTGGGTGCAACAACAAAGCCAACGACATCACCACATCCAGCTAACCCAGTAGCCAACAAAGCCATCTAACTAATAATCCAAGTGAGACACCAGGAAAATACCTCATTTCATTCTACAACTATTTGTTTTACATGATTATTTTTTAAAACATGGAATCACTAACTAATTAGAGTCTAACTTAAAAACATGGAATACCATTTCATTGTTTTACTTGGCATTCTCTTATGATTGTACAACGATGACTTGATAACATTGTGAATCCTATATAGCCTAACATAACACAAGTAAGATCATTTTACAAGTGGTATTTCTCTTGTACTCAGATGATGTCCATTAAGAAAGGTCATAGATTTTTTTGAAATCGCGCGAGAGGAAGAGAGGATTATAGACGCACCTAACAAGTACATGTTGTGTTCCATTCCCTTTGCTGTCTTGAAAAGTAAATGATGAAGAAGAAACATGGGACCCCACTCTGCATTGGCTTCCTCATGACTCTTTCACATACTCCAAGTAATTGCGAGCAACTACTGCTAAGTTGAAATCAACAGAAGCAAAGCCAGTGGACATAATAGAGTCCGAGAGAAGATAAGAATGGGTGACCCCATCGGAGGACAAACCTATGGAGGCTTCAACTATTTCCACATATCCAATGCCTTGTTTGGTCGTCACAAATCTATTCACCAAAGAGGATTTGCAGTCGAAAACTAGGTAAATCTAAATGCAAATGATAATTAAGTTCAATACAAAAAATGCCATCGATTTAGTGCAATCAATCATAAAATGAGAAAAGATAAAATGGGCATAACTGAGTTGTTAACCGATGCTCATGTTTTAGCCCCATTAGTGTTAGTTTTCACATCTGTGTAGGACAAATGTCATGCATAGTTCAAAGCTATTATGACAAATGCATATTATTATTCCATATCGATGCCCATGCCACATGACCTTGGGATTTTTACCAAAGTCTAGTCCTATATTCCTACAGAGGCATATATCATTCTAGAACAAGTCTCATAAAGGTTACTCTCTCTCTCTCTCTCTCATTTTCCTTTTCTTCCTCCCTCGTGTGTTATCTTTCCTTACCCCGTGGGATATGTCGTGGCAGATATTTAGTATGTGCCCAGGAATAGAATATTAGTCTAGCTAGTCCAAAAGTAATACTCTGAGAAGTTTCACAAAATGTTTTAGTATGTGCCCGTGAATAGAATATTAGTCTAGCTAGTACAAAAGTAATACTATGAGAAGTTTCACAAAAAGTAATACTATGAGAAGTTTCACAAAATGTGTAACAACGCAATTTCATTAATTAATGATCATAACATATTTAGGGTAAATTAGATTAATTATTGAAATAATTATATTTGAATCTTTTTATTATTTTATTATTTAAAGGTAGGTGTAGGAATTAATGCAAGGATAAGGCAGATGGGAATTGGAGGATTCGAGAGAGAAGAGAAGGATCAGGGGGAGGTTGGATTGGTGAGAGAGGGGGGATTTTTTTGGGGGAATTTTTCATTTGGGGGAGGAGAAAGGAGAAACCAGAGCAGGGAGAATTGGTGAGAGGAGGAAAGTTGCATAATTTCTTGGTGGTTTTTTACTAGTGGACTGGGTTGCCGAGATTTTGGGCTCGGGGGCTAGCAAATCTGATTTCCTAGAGCTAGGGAGCCGGAGAGGTTGTCGGGATTTTGGGCTAGGGGGCCAGGAAATATGATTTCTTGGAGCTAGGGAGCCGAAGAGGCTTTGTTGCTAGTTGATTGGGAGGAAAAGGAATGTTCAATTTTCAGGCAGTCGGGCAGTTCAAACAAGGAGCAACAGACGATAACAGATAACCAGAACAACAAGGGACAAAATCCTACTTCAAGAGGTAGTCTTTGCTATTTACTATTTCAGCTTAAATGAAGATAAATGTATATTAATATATTGAATGTATTAAGAGACTACAAGAACTATGTGAATTGAGGTTATTTTGTTTTGAGAATTAATTGTTTAAATTGTTGAAACAGAAAATATAATTTAGGATTTTAGGTAAATACAGTGTCTATTAAAGTAGAAACTCACAATGAAATTGTAGCCACATAAGGCATTACATTTGGTATCAGAGCTCAGTTTCAAAACTGAAACCTAGGGTTTACCCACTCTCTTATAGCCTGATAATATGCTATATGTTCTTTAAACAAACCAATATATATATGTGTGTGTGTGTGTGTGTGTGTGTGTTCTTTAAACAAAACAAAATAAAAAAAAGATCCTGGACATGCAGCCAAAAACCCTTTGAGTTTAGCCCTTGAACAACCCATAAATTGTGTTAACAACCCTTAAGATTTGAGGGCCAACAACTGGAACCTAAAATCCATGTGCACGACCATTGTGAACATCCTAGAAAGTCTTGGAATAACCTGAAGATAACCCTGAAATAACCCAGGAAAAAACCCTAAGAGACTACTTAGAAAACCAAAAGAAAGGAGAGAATGAACAACATGAAAGGGATCCTGCACCTCGTTCCAACCACTTGTTTTGTTTATCTATAAAAGTATTCAAAAAGAGAGTTAAGAAGATTAGAGAAACCACACACACACACACAATATATATGAAAACAAAAAGGATTAATTATTTTTATTTGGTTTTAAATAAATAAATAAGAGATTCTTTTTTAGTTGGATTTGTTTATTTAAAAAAAACAAAAACTAATATGTTAGTTTATTTTAAATAACAAAAATAATAAATATAAAAATTTACATATATAAAATTTTTAACATAATGTATAACTTTATTACATTAAAATCTAAAAAAAAAAACAATATAAAAAAGTGAAAAGCTAAAAAATTATTTAATTACATAGAAGCAAAAGAATAAGTAGAAAATAGGTAAAATGGCTCGTTAACAGAAATAAAATATTAAAAAAAAAAAAAAGAGATAAACATGCACCCAATGGAGAAGAATTAATGGAGGTTTACACTCGAGAGAGAATGTTGAGGTCCGCATCCCCCCTACGGCCCTCTCTTGCGGTCA